>MSJK01000129.1:600000-820953 GCA_001931985.1 Trichoderma sp. IMV 00454
CATTGACGAGACCATATCGCTGATGATTCACACCAACGAGATGGAGAGAGAGTTGACCTCAGGCACGACGTATTGGGATCTCTTCAAGGGCATCAATGCTCGCCGCACTGAAATCGTCTGCATGGTTTGGATGGGCCAGACTCTCTCTGGCTCGAACTTCATGGGATACTCGACATACTTTTACCAACAAGCAGGATTGGCCGTCAGCAACTCCTTCAGTATGTCCCTCGGCCAATACGGTATTGGCATTGTCGGCACCATCATGTCTTGGTTCCTGATGACTTGGTTCGGCAGAAGAACATTGTTCTTTACCGGCCAGGTGTGTGCATGTATCATTCTCTTCACCATTGGCTGCGCATCTTTCGCAGGCTCATCCAATACCGGTGCGCAATGGGGCATCGGCTCCTTGCTCCTTATCTTTACGTTTGTATACGACTGTTCAGTTGGTTTGTCTCCCGCGTCCTCGGCGATATTGTCTCCATAATAGTAACACGAAATAGGTCCCATTTGTTATTCCCTCGTTGCCGAGCTCACGTCCACCCGTCTGCGAACCAAGTCGGTCGTGTTGGCCCGGAACATGTACAACGTTGCCAGCATCATTGCCAACATTCTGACACCGCGCATGCTCAACCCCACCGCATGGGGCTGGGGTGCAAAGACGGGCTTCTTCTGGGCTGGCACCGCATTATGCTGTGCTACCTGGACCTTCTTCCGCCTTCCGGAGCCCAAGGGCAGGACATACGGTGAGCTGGATACCTTGTTTGAGCAGAGAGTGAGTGCCCGCAAGTTTGCCACCACTGCCGTGGGAAGGATTGATGCCGGGTTTGAGTCTGTTTCGATTAGAAAGGATGGAGGTTCCACGGCCGAGATTGAGCAGGTAACGACCAAGTCGTAAAGCTCGTCGTCTAGGGAACAAAGACCGAGCTGGCCCGAAGCAAGCCGTTCGTTTGTTGTCGTCACAGACTTTGAGTGTTTATTAGTGATCCCCAAATCAAGCTGTTGTTTTTACCCGCGTCTCTCTTGATGGATAATAGCCAGAACGGCCTAGGCCATTTGCAGCGTCCGACTCATACGGTCTCCTTCTTTTTTGCCTGCCGTATTGAGCACTTGCACTCGTGATCGCGCTCCGCAATAGCACGTACTCCGTTCTCCGAACTCCAGTTTTAAAAAGAGCGCTCGAAAGCACATGGATGCATAGTTGTAGCAACACGTGGGGGCGAAAAGCCACGTTCTCGCGCAAAAGCTGAAAAAAATGTCCATAAAATCGCGAGGCATGCCGCTTCGCTTCCCCCCCACCTTTCTCTCCGCCATACACAATACACCCGGTGGGGGATAGACCGACAAATCTTGGTTTGTGATTTTCTGATCGCCATTGTTTATTCTTCCGCATCGCCTCCCCTTGGATCCTGCTGCTGTGTGAGTGTGTGTGCGTCGGCATCGCGACTCGTCCCATACTCCATCCGTAGTCCCTCTTCTTACACCGAGAATCCCGGCTCCGGGGGCGATCCACGCTGTGCCGTTTTCTTCTCCTCTTCTTCCTCTTCTGCTCCTCTCTCTCTCCTCGCATCCGGCTGCTGGACCCATTCGTTAGGCTCGGATTAGTGCCGCCATGAGCTAAGGACCCCCGATTATTCAATCTCATGCGCATCCTCCATGAGTAACAGAGCGGCACAAGCATGCGATGGATGCAGGGTGCGCAAGGTGAAGTGCAATAGCACGCAGCCTTGTTCGCAATGCTCACATCTAGGCCTTGGGTGCATCTACTCGCCATCAACTAAGCGCAAGCCCAGTGTTCGCAATCGCCTTGTTACGCAGCTTCGCAACAAGTCAAATGTAGCAGCGGCTTCGCCGAGTCGTGGCAGCCCGTCGTCGCTGGCTGACTATCCGGAAAGACCACCAGGTCCGGCGGTCACGTCCATCGCTGGGATAGTGAATCCGGAACAAGATGCATCACCCATCGGCAGTGGAATTGGTTCTGGAAGAGGGAGCGCAGGCATTGGAGCTGGAGTTGGAGTTGGAAGCGGCTTTGGGAGTAGTATGGGATTTGACTCGAGAGGTGGCTTTGGTGCAGAGTTTTCCTTGGAGCATTCTGCCTTCACCACGGGCTTCTTCATCGGTATGCTGCCCAAATATGAAGAGCAGGTATACCCAGTTAGCCCCATCATCACGAGCTATGAGGTGCGCCAGGCAATCGATAGCATGCACGCCAACCTCGACGACGCAGCGTTCGTGTACGCAATGGGGGCGGTGACAATCAATCTCACGACTCCCACTGTGCATGGTGAGGCGGGTGCCAAGATGACGGAGCTGATACGACTCGGCCTCAGCGCGTATAGACGGGCAGACTCGATGGCGGACGTCAAGAACGGGAGGCTGACTGAGCTGCGGACCACATTTAAGCGCATCATGACATGCATCTTCCTTGAGGTTTCCATGATGGCCTTTAACCGCTTCGACCGCAGCTTTGCCTCGCTGCGTGAGGCCATGACGATGGTGCAAATGATCCACGTCCAGCAGTGCTCGCACAACGCAGTGCCCCTTGAACCGCGTGACGTGCCCAAGTTCCAACGTATATACTGGGAAGTGTTTATCCACGAGCGTTTCCTAACAATACTCTCTGGGTTCCCGTGCATCATGACGCCACTGCCTACGGGCCTACCAGTGCGAGACACATCAATCCCGGCACATATTGATGTCGGATTCAACCGCCTCATCCGCCTGTTTCAGATTATGGATGGACCCTTTTTGCTGTACTGGAATGCGCAGCAGAACCCGGCGCAGCCCGTGCCGGGGATATCACTACAATGGATTGAGAGCAAGCAGGCCCAGCTCGACGAAGACGAAATCGGTGCATCCGAGGCCGAGCAAGCACTGATTGACAGCGGCCGGGGGTCCTTTACGGAGTTGCAACACGTCGATCTGTTTGTGACCAGACTGTGGATGCGCACGCTGCTCTGGCAGTTTGGGCTTACGCATCGCTTTCTTCGCTCGGTGCCATCACAAAACATCCACGAAGGCTTGTCAATTCACTTCCCCGCGCATAGACTCTCTGTTCAGTTGCGAGCCCTGGTCAGTCGGCTGGAGAACGTGTCCACCATTGTGACACACGGTATTGGAATCTTGCAAAAGATATTTGAGATTACGAGCACGGCGGCGGACGTGCTTGCGCTGCCGGTGGGCTACGGCCAGACGCAAGAAGAAATAAGTAGCCGGATAGAAGATTTTGCATTTTTGGTCAAGTTTTTGTTCAGCTTTGAGAGAGCAGAAAAGGAGCAGCGAGACTACCTGCGTGAGAAGCTCGAGGGACTCCAGCAGCAGTACCCCATGGTGAACTTTGCCGACATGGTTGGGTCGAGCTCATACTGATTCTGAGTAATACAGAGTAGCACCTGTAGGAAACTGGCACATGATTAGCATGTCTCTCCTTTGTTTTCATTTTCCTTGCATAGGCTTGGGGTTCTTGTGGCACTTGGTGCAACTCAAAGGCACCGTATACGACAGCTAATATTAGAACTTACCCCGTCCCAATATGCCCCCCATGTTTGTGTGAGGCGTTGTGTCGTGTCGTTGGTGTCAGACTCAGCTGCACCTTGTGGCCGGAAGCTTGATTTGGGCACAACTGGACGAATGATTGGGAAGGCCGATGTGGCACGCCAGGGGCTCTCAGAGAAAAAGAAGAAGTAGATAGAAGGAGAAGATTCCCCGGTATGCCATGCACTAGGGATGCCGGATGCAATGTCCGAGTTCCCGTGCGAATTGTAGCAGCAGTCAGTACCTTTGTTTCGCTAGACAAGGAGTGCATGCATGCGGGATTGACGGGATGTTCGATTGACTATTGACTGGCTATTGCAATCATCTGCCTGGGTGGACAGACTAAGATCGTCGGCAAGTCGTAGTCTCAAGACCACAGCGGGAGCGGCGTGGCGGGGCCGAGCGCTTAGAGGTGCTCTAGTTGGTTTTGAACGTTGCTATCGCGGCCTCCCTGGAGTAGAGAGTCCCACAACGGGAAACGGGGATGATGAGATGTGGCGAATGAGGAGAGTTGAATGGATTCATATGAAGTTGAGAACGGAGAATTTGTGTTGCTGTTGTTCTTTTTTCTTTTCTTTGTGTGGTTTGTTTGAGTCGAGTCAGTCACGGGGCAGCAGTTTGGCATGGAAGGCGCTATAGACACTCGCTTGTTCTCGCTTACGATGTCAGTTGCAAATGGAAATGGAAGCTGCCTTGGCCTTTTTCGAACAAAACAGCAAGCGACTAGACTACAATTAAAGTACAAGTACCTCTCACATACCGCCTACCAGGTTGTATGTATTACTGGGTATCTCGGATCGGATTCAATATCAGGCACATACATGGACTGTACGGCACACATGCTCCACTGCTCATGCATGCAAGCAAGCCCCTACAAAATCAAAAATCAGGTGACGCCTAAAAGGCTTTCCATCTATGCCAATAAGACCTGCAGCCGCTGATCCCAACTTTCGGTGTCGTGTCGCAAGGCCCAAAAACCAAGCAAATAGCATCCCCCCGGAGAAGCAAAAAAGCATATGCTAAGAAACAAGAAATGTGACGTGTACTTGATCCGAGCAAATCACTGCTATCCCCTTGCATATGCTAATGCATCTCTTGTTATTGCCCGGTACTCCGTCAGCCTCTCCGTATATCGGTAGGACATACGAGTTACTTTGTGCTGCGAGAAACCCCCGAGAGCTTGTCTCGGGTTCGAGACCGTTAAGACTCTTTTGGCGCCCGCAGGTGACTGGAGCGGCATTCGCTGGAGCGGCTGGCGCGGCCTCGTCTCGTACTGGTACCCAGATTGTGAACCGTCTCACCGCCGGACTTTGTTGAAGATGAGAGAATGTAAAAGTATAGATACATCAGCTGTGTTTCGTCGTTTTTGCTTTTTCTCTTCTGTCTTCTTTTCTTTTTCTATACATCATATTTGCTTTGGAGCGGCTGAAGCCGAAACAAAGGACTGCTATCGCATTGCACCAGATCAATGCAACTGTGCAGCTTACACCGGTCCACGATGGCTTCAGCCGCCAGCCAATAGAACCGACACACTTGCCGCACTGCTAGTGCTGTATTGTCTGTCTTGGGTTGTCCCGCATGAAAAACGAATTGCATGCGAGGGGTACCTCTGCATCTGCTTCTTTCATCTTTGCCTCCCATCTCACTGTCTATCTGTCCGTGTCCATGTCTGTGTCTGTATGTAGCAACTCACTCGCCAACTGAGCCGACTCTCTTAATCCCGTCTCCGCACTTTAGGTCTTACTGGTGGGCTCCTGATTTGACATCCATGCGCTGTCATGAGTCCAGTTCCAAGGGCCTGTTCACCTTATCCACCACAGCCTCGCTCAGGGTCCAGATCCAGTCCAGTCCAGTCCTCTGGCCTCTATCGGGGCCTTGGTGCCAGGCTAGTGCTTCGTACAGTACCAACCGTAGATGGGCCTCTTGTCTCTTCTTCGGCCCCAGCTATCCTTTTTTTTTCAGGGTCCCCCTCTAAATCAAAGCCGCCTCCACTCACGATAGTGGCATGTTACTAAGGCACCAACGCCACGAGAAATCGTTACGCCCGGCCAAATTACACCCGTAACAGCCGTTCGGCCGCCATCTGCACTATTTCTCTTGGGAGCTCTAGGCCACTCCGGCACGCTACAGACCCGGCCTCTTTTGATTTTCACCTGTCAACTGCTCTTCACTTCACCTTTTTCCTTTGCCACCCATCAACCTCGAGGCCTGTTACTGTAGTCTATCAAAGTCCCGAGCCTTTCCTGCTTGAGACTGAAGCGAAACTCCTCCGCCCGAGATTTTGCGGGACCACCACGACCGCTGATCCCCTCGTACTGCAGTCCTTCAACCTCGCCTGACCCTGTGGTTCCGCCCTATCCTGCATCCTGGGTGCCGTGCCGTCCCTGTGCCCTGCCCTGCATCATTCTCATCTCTCGTCTTTTTCGACTCTCGCCTTCCATCATCAACACTGGGACATACGCATCCCAGTAGCCTCTGAGCCTGTCAACACCGCTGGTCTGGTAACTGGGCAGGTTCGGGAGCTGTCAAGAAAGCATCAGTTTTCTCTTCCGATCTCGTGGATCTCGTCAATCAACGTAACATTGCAGCTTGATTTTGCAAGGGGCCGTTACAGCTTTTTTTTTCTCGGTGTGCGTTTGAGATTTCGGAAGCTGCGCCTGGCCGCGCGCCCTCATTCGGCCAAAACTTCAACCTGTCCGACCTCAAAGGAAAAAATCCCCTCCCCGCACAACGCCATTGGCACGTCGGATAGAAGCAGCACTAGACGATGGATGGTCGCCCCTTGCCGCATTACAGGGCTGTGTCGGAAGCAACACGCCAGCGCGAGACGTTCAAGTGAGTTTTGGCATGGTATAGCAGTTCCTCCCCTTCCTTTGGCTAGAGATACGATGTTGAAATCATTTGAAAACATCATTTGAGAGAATAGAGGAAAAGGCCTTCATCGCCAGATAACCACTGACCGCTGTGGGAGAATCATCCGCTAATTACGATGTTTGAAAATAGATATGACCCAACACTGTTGTCCAATTCCAAGGTCAACAACGCGGGCGTCGCTCTGCCAAGCTCAGAGCTGACGCCATCGCGAGACTTGGTCTTGACCGCCCTCGCTCAACTGGCTGTCTTCCAGACGGGCACAGAGAGAGCTTTCATCTCCCTTTTTGACGTGGAGCATCAGTATTTCGTCGCTGAAGCAACTAGGACGCTGCTCACTTCACCAGATGACTCCGATCTGGGGCTTTGGATGGTTGGTACCGCCATTCCTCGTGCCCACAGTACGTGCGAGTACACTCTTCTCGAGTCAGATCGCCTTGAGAGAGCGCGGGAGAACGCAATCCTCACAGACCCATCTCAGTTTGATCACTGCGAGAATGACGGCGATTCAACCCAGCTACCAGTCCTTGTGGTCCCTGATCTCGCTACCGACGAGCGTTTCAAATTGAAGCCGTACTGCCGGCCTGGAGGTGGACACCGCTTCTATGCTTCTGTGCCTATTCGGACGCAGAGAGGCATCAACATTGGCGTGCTCTGTGTTGTGAGCCCTGAACCCGATCGCAGATGGATCGACCGCTATTCGAATTTAATGCGTAGTCTGTCCGTGGCCATCATGGATCATTTGGAGGCCAATTTTTCAAAGGTGGCCTACCGCCGGAGCGAGCGCATGATTCGAGGCCTCGGCTACTTTGTTGAAGGAAAGGCAACCGAATCCTCTTGGGCCTCTGTTGCTGGTAGAGAGACGTTTACGGAAACCCCGGACGCCTTGTTTCTGGCTCGCCAGGGACTCATGGGAGAAGTTGAGACTACTAATAACGGGCCACCTGTGTCGGAAGCGACCGCTCACTCAACTCCTAACTCTGAGAGATCTCTTTCGCCAGACGGTGACCGGCTCGACCCCAATCGCAAAAAGGACCGCCCAGGAAAGCCAGCAGCAGAGACGAAATGGGCCGACAACTTTGTTCCAGGACCCAACCCAATGATGGACACGTTTTCTGAAGCAGCCATGATCATCCGCGAGTCGCTGGAGACGGATGGGTGTCTCTTCCTGGACGCAGCCCCTGGATCGTTTGGCTCATATGGTAAGAGAAAGGGCCGCTCCTCTGGCCACCCTTCTTTCCGAGACATCGACAGCAGCAGCAACGATGATGATGAGGACGACGACGATAGCGGCAGCGATTTTGAAGAAGATGCAGAGCTAGAGTCTCAAGCAGGCGATGCTGGTGCCAACACCGGTGCTACTAACGGTACCAACACCGAGGCCAAGCAGTGGCCAACAGCTCAAGTGCTGGGATATGCGGCAACGGAGAGCCGGCGGTCCAAGTTCGAGGACGGCTCGCTTCGGAGAATCAACATGCCGCAGAAGTTCCTCGCGAAGCTCCTTCAGCGGTATCCCAAGGGCCACATCTTCAACTTTGGCGTCAACGGAGAGCTGCAGTCGAGCGACTCGTCCGACGACGACGGCTGGCTGACGGACCTCACCCAGGACGCCATCTCGCCCCTTCAGCCTGATCCACCGCTGCCCCCTCAGGACGACGCCTCCCAGTCTAAGCGACAAAGGCGTCCTTGGGCGCGCCACAACGAGGGAAAGATTATCCTAGAGGTGTTCCCCAAGGCCAGGAGCGTCGCCTTTGTCCCCGTCTGGGATCCCCGAAAGCAGAGGTGGTGCGCAGGAGGCTTTGTCTACACCCTGACGCCAACTCGCATCTTTACCGTGGGAGGAGAGTTGAATTTCCTGAGGGCCGTGAGCATCTTGGCGATTGCAGAGACGCTCCGCTTGAAGACTTTTGCAGCTAACCAGGCAAAGTCGGATACCCTGAGCTCTCTCTCGCACGAACTGCGCTCTCCCCTGCATGGAGCCGTGCTGGGCATCGAACTGCTTCGCGATACCGAACTAACCGTCTTCCAGGGCAACATCGCTCACACTATCGAGATTTGCTGCCGCACACTCGTCGACACGGTTGACCACCTCCTCGATTACTCCAAGGTTAATAGATTTATCCAGACGAGACGTACAGGGGCTCAAGCGTCGGAACCTAGAGGGCTACGACCAGGAACAGCCAGATCGGTCGAAGAAGGCATGCTTAGTCTCTACAAGCACATCCGGCTGGACGGCATCGTCGAAGAGGTCATGGACGGCGTCTACGCCGGCTTCAACTTTATGCACATGGCCTTGCAGCTCGCCAAGCACAAGAACTCGGCACACTCGTCGGACTGGACGGCTATGCGCCGCCTGGACGCCATGCAGGCTATGGAAGAGCTGGGGTCCAACGGCAAGATTGCGCTAGGTGAGGTGACTGTCTTCCTGGAGATCGACCACGCCTTCAACTGGCGATTCTACACGCAGCCCGGCGCCATTCGACGCATCGTCATGAACCTGCTCGGCAACTCGCTCAAGTACACGCAAAAGGGCTCCATCAAGGTGCGCCTGACCCAGTCTAAGCCGAAGCGCAAATCGTCTGCCGACGCCATCGTCCACATCATCGTGTCCGACACTGGCAAGGGTATAGGAGAGGACTATCTGCGCAACGACCTTTTCAAGCCCTTCTCGCAGGAGGACCATCTCGCCCCCGGAACCGGCCTGGGTCTCAGCTTCGTCAAGCAGATTACGTCGCAGCTTAGGGGCCGCGTCAATGTCGACAGCCGAGTCAACGTGGGCACCATTGTCAAGGTCTCGCTGCCTCTCATGCAGACGCTGACGCCTCCCGACGGCACCCCCTTAGTCGCCGAGAATGAGGGCGATCTCGACAAACACGTTGCCGAGGCCGCGGGCCTTCGCGTGCGTCTCTTGGGCTTCGACATTGGCAGGCGGGCTAAGCGACGAATGCTAGATGGGAGCATAACGGAGCTGCTCGTGGAGGTTGAGCGCATCTGCCGTGACTGGCTGGGCCTCAACATCATCACCGAGGCCGAGGCTGAACAACAGCCACCCGACTGCGTCATCTGGATCGAAGACACGCTGGCCAACTCTCCATTGGAGAATCTCATGCAAGGACCGCCCTGTGTGGTGCTATGCAAAAACACCTTGGTGGCGTACAAGAGCGCGGCGCAGTTTGAACGGGTCAAAGCGCACCGGATCTTTGAATTCGTTGCTCAGCCGTAAGTAATATCTCATGTCCCTAAGATTACATGTTGAACTCCCTTTCCCCCTTTACCATTCACTGACTTTGCCTTCTCTTGAACCAGTATGGGGCCCCGTAAACTCGCCAAAGCAGTGGCACTGGCCTTCAAGCGCGGCCGCGAACTGAAAGCCATGCCTCTGTCCCCAATCACGCCTCGCCAGGAATTCCTCCCCGTGGTGCCGGACCTTCTCAGTAATGTTAAGACCCAGCTGCCGGCGCCGACGCCTCGCCTCCAAGCGCTGCAGAATCTCCTCACTGAGAGCGAGAAGCCCGCGAAGCCCAGCGTCGCCGTCGTCGATACTCCCATTGCAGACCCCGAGCCTGCCTGCGAACCCACGCCAGAGTTCCTGCTCGTCGAGGACAACAGCATCAACCTCGACATCCTCTCCATCTACATGAAGAAGCTCGGTCGCCCTTACCACACGGCGACCAACGGCGCCGAGGCCCTGAGCGCGTACAAGCTCAACCCAAAGCACTGCAAGTACATCTTCATGGACGTGTCGATGCCCATCATGGACGGCTTTGAGGCTACGCGCCGCATCCGTGCCTACGAGCGCGACAACCAGATCAAGCCCGCCATCATCTTCGCCCTCACGGGGCTCGCCTCGGAGAGCGCCCAGCAGGAGGCTTTTGGCAGCGGCGTCGACCTGTTCTTAACCAAGCCTGTCAAGCTTAAGGAGCTGGGCATGATTCTCCGATCCAGGGGCTTGCTTCCCGAAGAGCCCTTGGTGGTTGTGACCAAGAACGGGACTCATATGGCTTAGAGCCAGTGGGCTTCTTTTTCTTATTTCTGATTTCTTTCATCATTACTCTAATCTGCATTTCCATTCATCTTTTCGGTTTCAGCTCTGATTTCTAATCGTCCTTCAGAGAAGAGGGTAAACATTCAAGGGTGTCAAGGGGCAAAAACGGATTCACAGGCCACGCCGGCTAAAAGGGATAGGTTCTGGAAGGGCATCGTTTTCTTTTCTTTCTATCTTTTTCACTCATCTTTGACAGACATGGGTTTTTACGACTGTCATTACTCGGGGCAAATCTAAAACAGAAGACAAAACAAAAAAAATACGCGACATTTGAATCAGACAAATCTCGCCGGACACTTGCAACAAACGACTCGCGTGGTTTTACTTTCTCTTTGTCAACAGACTTGCGATAGATACACGCACACATTTAAGGCGACATGGGGAGTATACGGAACTCAAGAGGGAACTTATGACGATGTTATGTTATTCTATAATCTTTGCTTTGCTTCGGTTCTTTTTCAAGAACGGTATATGCGGTTCGGAAATAACGGTACTTTGCTTTTACTCATAATGAAATCGTACAATTTTGATAAATAACTCATATATATGTCTTACAATATGTGCATGTGTGTAACCATAAAGACTGTAATCATGAAGACAGCAACACAATCGGGTTGCCGTTCGTCACATTCAAGCAAAGCTGCCCATTGCCATCTGCAGAATACGTCGGGCCTTTGCCCTCGTCAAACACATTCTGCCACTGGCCGTTGGGAACCTGAGTGCCGAAGCAGTACTGGCCCGAGCTCCCGTTTCCGCCATTGGTCGTAAAGGCCACCATCTTGCCACCGGCGCGGCTGAAAGCATACGCCGTGCTCTCTACGTACAAGTGCTTGTGGTCGTTGTCGGCGAGCCCACCCACGGCGTGCTTGGAATAGGTAAGCTTGGAGATGGCATCGTACATGTCGGACTGGGTGTTGAAGCCGCTGCGCCAGAGGTCCTCTCTGTTGGCGGGATCGTTGCTGCCTGAATAGGCCTGCTCGGTACCGTAGTAGACAATGGGGATGCCTCGCCCGAGGATGGTGTAAGTCAGAGCGTTCTTGAGCAGGGCCGTGTCGTTCTTGACGCTGAGGAAGCGAGGGTTGTCGTGGTTATCGACAAAGGTGCCCAGCGCAGTCGGGTCAGGGAACGAAGAGCCAATCTGGTCATGCATGTTGACCATGTCCTGCGAGGAGCCCGCCTGCTGGTAGAAGCGAGTCATGGGGTAGTAGATGGCATAGTTGAGCAGGCCGGGCATGAGGCTGGCGTAGGGCAGCATAAAGTTTGGGTCTCCGTCAAAGACCTCGCCAATGCAGTAGACGCCTGTGGCGTTGACAAAGCCGGGCCAGTAGTCTTGTTCAACGTGCTTGACGGTATCGATGCGGACGCCGTCGAAGCCGTAGGTCGAGACGAGGTTGGAGACCCAGTCCTGGTAGAGGCTGCGGATGGTAGGGCTCTGAGTGTCGAGATCCGGAAGGCCATCGATCCAGCAGTTTTCGACGCTGGTCTGGTTGTTGTAGTCAATGTCGCATTCTGGATGATACGACGAGTTTTCGTTCAGGGGAGTCGGAAGGTCGTCAGTAATATTGGCATAACCCATATGATTGGCGACAACGTCCACCATCATGTAGAAGCCCTGTTTTTATATGTTTTTAGCACGGCACTTCCGGAGTAGAGGTAAATAAGTTGGGGTGTGGAGTATCACGTACCTTGCTATGCGCAGCATCAACGAGACTCTTTAAATCATCCGCAGAACCATAATGAGAATTGATCGAATCCAGAGACTCAGCCCAGTAACCGTGGTACCCCCCGTCGCTATCTATTTAAATATTAACATTAGAAGCGCATTCAAGAGGTAATGCCTGAGGCTGTGTGTAACTCACTCGTAACGACGGGCGTGATCCAGATGGCGTCGAATCCCATGCCCTTGATGTAGTCCAACTTGCCCTCCAGACCTTGAAACGTTCCACCGCAATAGTCTCCCAAGTTTCCGCACGCACTGCCTCCGGAATCATCCGCTCCGCGGGCAACACGGTCCGTAAGGGCGAAGTAAATGGTACGAGACCTCCAGTCCGCCGTGTTCGCCGAAAGGACCGGCAGAGAAAGCTGCAACAGCAGCGGCAGAGTGAAACGAAGCTTCATCTTTGGCTTCTCCCTTGAAAATGGCGAGTTCAACCTAAAGGAATAGTAATCCAAGTTGCTTGCTTGCTTCTAACAACTGCCAAAATGAAAGGGCAAACCACCCGGAGATATATACTCGTATGTTGCTATATCACACGTTTTCCCCTTTTCGAAAGAAACAATATCACGGCGTATAAACGACTACATCCACTCCGCAAAACATCAATATCCACGCCTGACGAGAAAAGAGCCCGCACCACTTACAGACCTCCTGTTCTAGGCAGCCCATGACGCTGATCCCAGATCTGCTAAGTCACCCGTCAAACACGCCCCCGACAAAGGGCCGAATGAGACATCCACAAGACTATTCGCCAGAAGCCCGTTTGAAATAGCCGTCCTGCGATATAGTATATCAAAGGGGGACGCGCCCTTACTCGTGACGAAACTGAAAAGCGAGATTCATGGAGCATGTAGCGCGGTCAGTCCGGACGAAACAGCGCGGGAGAAAGCATGGAAACCACATGGCTAGTGATTATGCCTCTGTTTGGCGCCATTAAATCACTAAGTCCCGGAGCCTCGAACCCCTGCGCGCTGTCGGTTTCGGCACATCTATTGGCGACTCACACCCGGCCGGTGGCGTCGGACTGGAATTGCGGGGGCAGCATCCAAGCTGGAGACGTGAAGCTGAGTGGAGGGGCAAAGCAAGCATGGGAGATTGTCCAGTGTCAGAAGTTGATGGCTTGAGACGCAGACCGCCCAGAGGTTTCGAATCTGCCGGCAGAAACTTGAACCGCCATCACCACCTACCGATATGGGCTGATGAGGACATGGGCCGAGGTACGGCACTCAACCTCTTACACCCAGCTTGCGTCTAAATCACCGCCAGATACCGGCAAATACTACGCTATGCGGTGACAAATTAAATCGCCGCCGGCAAACACATGCAAATCAGAGCAGGAGACCAGTAGTCTTTCTTCTCCGTCAATACCTTGCTGCGCCGAAAAGCCACCTGAGCTCTGAGCATCGTCATCACCGCCAACCAACCCTAGCTCCCAAGTCTCCCCTAAAACAGCTTCCACCTACACTACACAAGCTACAAAACCCTGCCCATCATGTCCAAGCCGCCCATTCCCAACCTCCGAGACATCTCCATTGCCTCGCCATCCCTCTTCCGCTCCCGCCTCGTCCTCCGTTCCGCCGCGCCCCCCACCTCGCCATCCCCCGAGCTCGACGCTCTCAACATCGACACCGTCTTCGACCTCCGCTCGGGCCTCGAGGTCTCCTCCCACTCCTCCCACGGCTCCGACTCCGCCTTTGCCGAGCAGTGGCCCGGAGGCCCTCGCCGCGTCCATGCCCCCGTCTTCGCCGACGCCGACTACGGCCCCGAGGCGGTCGCCCTCCGCTTCCACGAGTACGCCTCGTCCCACCCCGTCCTCGGCTTCGTAAACGCCTACCGCTCCATCCTGAAATCCGGCGCACCGGCGTTTGCCACCGTGCTGACGTACCTCTCTTCTGAAGAGTGGGATGCGTCCGCGGAGAGACCCATCCTTGTTCACTGCACTGCGGGCAAGGATCGTACAGGCATATTGTGCGCCTTGATATTGAGCCTGTGCAACGTCCCAGACGAGGATGTGGCAAGAGAGTACGGCCTTACCACTGAAGGGCTGAAGGATGCAAAGCCCATACTTGTGAAGCGGTTGATGGCGATGCCAGCTTTTGAAGGAGATCCAGATGGTGCCGAGAGGATGCTGAGTTCAACGTGAGCTCCTTTATTTCTGTTTCCTTTCCATCAATCCTCTTTGTAAGTGGACACTGACAATTGCACAACAGGCCTGAGAGTATGATGGCTACGCTTGCCATGATCCGGGAGGAATGGGGCTCTGTTGAGGAGTACATCGTCAACGAGTGTAAACTCTCGCCCGAGACCATTGCTCGCATTCGACAGAAGCTCCTGGTCCCCAACTAGGTAGGCGTGTATTGCCATTCTGCATTATAGACGTTGATCCTATCGCAACGAAAAATGAATTAGACGTGTCATGATGAATAGCCTGTTTTGTGTTGGATATATATGTATATAATATCGTATGTAGGTATACATTGGTTATTATACATGGCTTATGTGGTGTATGCGTACAGGTATGTATGTTAATAATACAGCTTCGTCTGATCTCTCTTTGGATCAAAACATTTTGTTTCAAAGTCGTTTCAAAGTCATTTCAATGCCACCCTCCCGCCCTGTCATTCACACAAAGTCTATAGGTCCAGAACCTACGGCACAGACGTAGGAATCTTGACCAGACCACGCTTGCGATCATC
Organism: Trichoderma sp. IMV 00454; assembly: GCA_001931985.1. Lineage (NCBI taxonomy): Eukaryota > Fungi > Ascomycota > Sordariomycetes > Hypocreales > Hypocreaceae > Trichoderma > Trichoderma sp. IMV 00454. Next base: position 614,861 of record MSJK01000129.1, read on the forward strand.
AAACGGCGCGCCATATCTCCAGCCAGTGCCCTTTCTTGACCGACCATTTCGTCCCACATCGTCCGCGTTGATTTCCTTGAACCGGAACTCGTAGCGGTCTGTTGTTACTCTCGTTGTTGCCTTCTCTTCTCGCTGCTGCTCCTGCACGATGCGTCTCGCTACCTTATCCTCCTCCTTCTGCGTCGCCTCCTTGAATTTGGCCAAGCTTTCTTGCCGGGTCTTACCCTCTAGAATCTCCCGCTCCATATTGATGAGCTCAGGCTGTGGTGACCGTGCATCAACAGACAGCATGGTGTCGTGGAAGGCCTTGGCAGCGTCTTCTCGGGTGAAGTGACGTGATTCTGATACTGGCACGAAGAGCTGCTGCATTGTCAATTTGTGGACGTGAATCTCATTGACGGGCTCGTGTGGCAGATTCTTCTCGCCCTCCCGGTAATACGTCTTGGGCAGCATGCTCATGACAGCTTTGGCATAGGGAGTGGCCAGTTTTTTGCCCTGTTTTCATTTTACTAGTCAGCACAGTTGTATACCACAATAGAGTATTGCTGATGAAGTAAAAGTGACAAAAGGATGCAGAGGTCGGCGTATTATCAGAACAAATATAATCGTTTTTTAACCATGGAAATAAGTCTTCAAGACTAATCGAATTTTTGGAAATTGTCTCATCATGCAAAATGCACACAACTCTCTGTCTGTCTCGCTCGGGAGAAAGAATAGGGGGAAACATTGTCAAAAGGGAACCGGGGGATAAGGGAATTTGCAAAGCTCACCTCTCTCTGCCATTGCTTCTCAACCTCCTTCAGCCTCACAACAGCCGCTACCCGCCTGACGTCGACGCCCATCTCTGCCGAAACGGCCTTTAATGACTCCCCTCTCCCCATCACCTTGTCCCAGATCAGCTCCCTCGTATGCTCATCCAGCACCGGCTGGCTTCTAAACAGCGGATTTAGAGGAAACGGCTGGTCTTGCAGCGGCCCTAAATATCTGGGGCCTCCTTTGGGGTCGGCAAACTCTGAACCTTCCCTGCCCCTGAGCCATTGGTACATCTGCTGTCGAGCCCGGCTCATCTTCTGTTGACAAGGTGTCGAGCTAAAGCTTCGCACGAACGGCGCAGACTTTGATTTGCAGGATTGAACCAGACACGCATCGACCACGGGGGCCAGCGGCGTGGCAGCCGCAGATAGTCTGGGAGCCATGTCTATTCTTTGTGTGTGTGTTCAACAATGTAGGTGCAAATCGATTCGGCTGGATCAGCTGCTCATTGGGAATCGAGTCAATGGCTCAAAGGTCGCCGAGGCTTTTTTTGGTCGTCATGTCTTGTGAGCAAAGCTGGAGAGAATATCAAAAAGCGAAGCTTGGCCATAAATTTTCCGTCTCGGCACCTTGTTCTCCCGCTTCCGGAGGGAGGGGCATAAGGCCATTGGGAGCACGCTTGATGGAGAAAATGAGAAAACCACCATACTAACCTAAGAAGCACTAGCAGTCCCCATCCGCAGGTAGCTCGACATAGCTCCAGTGGCAGCGAAAGAATACAGGTAGGTAGAGATAGAATTCATCCAGACATGATTCAAAAACAACATGTCACCAAATTACAAGGACTGGGGCCTGGGAGACAGATATCCCGTGTATATTAAGCCTGCCACTGCTCGAGTGGACCGACGCAAAATGCGTATATATATAGTACTCAGCATGCTCGCCACCATAGCTTGATGCGATGCCTAGCTCTTGTCGAACAAGAGAACAAAGAAAACAAAAGATAGAGAATAAAATCATCATCCGTTCAAAAGCAAAGGGAGCTTGAAACGGGTCAGCAAATCAGCGCTAGATCCATCCTCCTGAGAACCATTTTTTCCATGTATTTGAATCCCTCTCCCCTCCTAGTGTTGCGGGTTGCCCCTCGCCCAATATGAAAGCCGTTTCAAAAATAAAAGTCCTAGACTCCGGTGAATAACCATCCGTTTACGACGCCGACATGATCGGCCGGTTCTTTTTTGTCTTGTTTTTATAAGCTTGTGCTTTTGCTCGCTGGGTGGCAGCTTCAATCGCTTCGGCCTTGGCTGAGAGGTCCTTCCACTTGCGCCAACCTTCAAAGTCGATGAGTGCCTGCATACAGCCCCACTCCATCACCTTACGCTCCAGCCAGACAAAGTTGACAGGCTTTGCAAAACTAAGTCAGCGTCATGTTCTTTTACGGAGCATCAATCATGCATGCGTGTATAGTTAAATCGGGTTACATACCTTTGTCAGAAAATCGTTGCAGCCCGAGGCAAGAGCCTCGTGTCGGTCGCTCTGGAGAGAGCTGGCCGTGAGGGCAACGATGATAACGGGACTCTTGAACTGGCCAATGCCCTCGAGGCGATCTTGCTCGGTGAGCTCTTCGGCCTGTGTGGTCTCGGGAATACCGGTGGGTGCGGTAGAGAAGACACCAATGTTATTGATCCTTTCCAGCCGGCGAATCTCTCTCGTGGCCTCCAGTCCGTTCATACCAGGTAGCTGAATGTCCATGAGGACCAAGTGGAAGCCACCGTTTCTCCATTTCTTGACAGCATCTCGACCGTTCATGGCCGTTGACCATCGGACCTTGAGACGCTTAACAAAGGCCTCGAGCAGTTTCAGGTTGATTGGGTTATCTTCAACAATGAGTACGTTGATCGGAGGCACAGTGGCGGTAAGAATGGATGGCGAGGGGGTGTGGTGGTACTCTTGCTGTTGCTGCTGTTGCTGCGAGCTCCTCTTGCTCTTCTTGGGTCGTGAGCTAGGCAAGCGAGGAGACGACAGCCGCTGGGGAGGAGGAGTGCCCATGCGAGCTGACGACGTCATTTCATGGCCCGGTGACTTGGCCATGGCGCCCGAGTGCGTCACAATGTGCTCTGAAGAGCTCGAGTGCGTTCGCGAATGTGAGTGCCGCGAGCGATAATGCTGTGCACCATGAGCATTGGCAGCAGTTGAAGACGCCGAGTTTGGTATGGCGTTGCTGCCGCCGCCACCTCCAGCACCACTCCCTCCTCCATTATGCAGGTTCGGCGAAGGTGTATGAGTTCTTCCGGTTCGCGCGTAGTCTTGGCGGTCGTGGCGCTGATCACGGTCCCTGTGCCCGCGGGGTCTGTTGCCGCCGGGAGAAGGAAGGGGAGGAATGGGAGGAAGGTGGCCCGAGCTGATGACGGTCATAGAATGGGGCATGGCTCCGTTGACTTGCGCGGGAACAGACATGGCAAGGCGAGGTGACGACGTACTTCCACCTACGGGGGGAAAGTAGCCTTCGCCCGTCTCAGATGGGCGCCCATCATCGCCGCCATAGTAGGCAGCCGACGCAGAGCCTGAATGGGGAAGAGGAACGCGTGGAGACGGCTTGGGCGTCGTCGAGGTCCGGGGAATTTCAATGACGAGAGCGTCCTTGACGGTCTGGCCTGAGGGGTAGTATGCGTTGAGGGTTTTGACCATGTCTTCCTCGGGGCCCAGGGTTCGACTGCGTTGGTTGTTTTGCGTCTCCTCGCCTACCTGGATGCGAAGAGTGAGGTCGGGTGAATCGAAAGTCTTGCCCAACGAGTTGCCATACTTGCGCAAAATCTCGTCGCGCACATCGTCAACAAGGTCGCCGGGGCGGATGCGGATTTGGGTGGCCGACGCCTTGGGTCTCATGACCCAAATCTTGGTTGGAATTTGTTCAGCCATGCTGCTGGCATCGAAATCGCCGAGGTCTGCAATGTCGTCTATCGAAGATGAGTATCCGATCAAGTCGTCGTGGCGATGAGCGATGATGGATGGTGCAGAGGGAATTGTCGAGGAAGAAAGAGGAGCAGGGCCAAGGTGTTTGGCAGAGGTCACGGAAACGGCAGGAGGGGCTTCGGCGCCTGGGGTTCCGATGACGTTAAGCGAGGCAGTCGCGATGAGTGCGTCGCGGTTGCTGCTGTTGGCGGATGCAGACTTGTCGGCCGACTCGTCAAAGGTGACGGTTTGGTTTGGGTCGCGGCTGGCTCGACGAGGAGGCGCGGGTGGGCGCGTGGACGTGCGGGCGGCGGCAGATGAGTCTGAATTCGGGACGGCACTAGACAGCACGGACGTTGGCGACGACTTGGTCAATGGAAGGCCGGCTTCAGCTTCGGCTTCGACTGCAGCTTCAACTCGAGCAAGAGGAGAGGCAGGCGGCGGCTTGGTTGGCAGAAGTGACGCGGAAGTAAGATTCAGCGGGCCATGGCCGGCGCCGGGTGTGGGCGGAGCGTCGATGCCGCGGCCGGTGGCAGCGACGTGCTCAGCAGCTGCCGGCGAGGCGGAGGGGGCCTGTTGCTGGGACTGGGACGAGGACTGCGGGTACGTGGAGCGCGTTTGCGATTGCGAAGGCGAGGGCGATTGCGACTCGTCCTCGTCGATGCTGTCGAGGCTGGGCAGGCTGGGAATGCTAGGCAAGATGCTTGGGCCGGGCGTCGGGGGGGCGAGAGGAGGAAAAGTCAGCAGCGCCGAAGGAGTTGGCAAAGGAGGAGATGGAAGCGAAAACGGTGGCGCTGGTTGGCGTGGGCGTTTCTGCACCTGTCTCTGCTGCTGTTTCTGATTCTGCTGCAGATCGCCGCCAGGAATGGGGCCGCCAGCAGAAACGACAGCGCCGCCTGTGCCTGTGCTTGTTGTACCTGTACCGCCAGCGTCGGCGGCAGTAATACGAGGACTAGCACTAGCAGCGTCCGTGGTGCCAGCAATAGTTCCCTGGTCGCTGTTAATAACCGCCATACCTTGTCCGTCGAGCTGGCTCTGGTCCGTCTCGTAGCGGCTCGCTTCTTCACTGTTTAGGCTTCGGCGCGGGCTCTGACCCTGAACGCGGGTCCCTGCCGAGGCCGGGAGCTGGTGCGGGCGCTGTGGTTGCCGTTGGTCTAGCGCTGGTAGTGCCTGTACCATCAGCTCTCCTGTCAAGGCCTGGTGCTGGAGATTGCTGATGGCAGCGGGGGAAGCGGGATCAGAAGCAGGATCAAACGTAGCAGCTGCTGCTGCCTCGGTGTCGACGCCTTGATGCTGATGTTGGTCATATTGCTGGTCGTCGTTGGCCCCCTTTTCCTCTCCAATGCTGTCGAAATAGCCCTGGGCATGCTTGGACAGCTGCGGTGTGGTAGCTTCTGTTGGCGCCACGGGTATCTGGGATGTTGGTGATACCGGCGAGACTGGCGATAGATGGAAAGCCGCGCTGTCAGGGACACTTCTTCGCTTCTCAGCGTCCGCAGTCTGCTTAGGCTTCTGCCACATCCTCCAATGCTGCCTCGTGCGCTGCTGCTCAGCGTCGTTGCTTGTCAGGGCAGAGTCTCCAGCTTCGCTGTTATCGTCACCGCCACCGCAGCCTCCTATTCCTACTTCTCCGTCTTCCGTCATCAGCTCCAGAGACAGCGTCAGTGTCTGGGATGAGGGCTCACGTGGGAATGGGAACGAGGGCCTCCTCTGGCTGATGCCGGGCGTCGTGGGCGGCGACGAAGAGTCTCCCTCATCACCTTGAACTGACACCTCGGACTGGCGCCGTCGCCGCCTGAACAGCGTTGCCTTGAGCTTGTTAGCGATGTCCGGCGCCATCCTCCTTCAGCCTCGTTTGCTGCCCTGAAGCAGAAGCGGGAGCGGCAACAGGATCAGGCGCAACCAAAAGGCGTGCCATGCAAAACAGACAAGGGGGATTGAAAATGAGGCTGATGGGGGCGGAGATTAGAGAGTCGGGATCTGATGAGTCCTGGAGATTATCCGAGAGATAGAGACGGCAAGGGACCAGACGGGCTGAGAGAAGAAAGACGACAGGATTGCTAGAACCGAGAAGAGATTAAGTGGAAGGCCGACAGGCCGGTAGACAGATAGAAAAAAAGAAAAAAGAACGAATGCCAAAGAGAGACAAAGTCAGTTGAGTGGGTGAAGAGGGAAAGAAAGGAAGAAGAGGCTTCCGAAGTCGAGAGAAAGTGAGAGAAGGAGAATCGAGATGGAGGAGAGTGAAAAACCGCCGACCCTTAGGGCATCACGACCGCGCATGCAGCTCGCATGATCAGTCGTATTTGGGCGCTTGGACTCGTTGCTCCTGCTCTCGCGTGGTTGTTTGGGGTTGAGGGAGGCGAGGCGAGGCGAGCAGATGAATCAGTTTCTTATGCGAGTGATGGGCTCCAGTCAGTGGAAGGAAGGTACCTGTGCGGGAGTACTGTACTGCTGGACCGACGTTGACGAGGCCTCGCCTTGCTTTTGGGTCTTGCTCTGCCTTGCCTTGCCAGAGCGCAAGTCGAGCCAAACGGAACCAAGCCAAATGGGCTGCAGCCTCTTGGGTCCAGTCCACTGCAAGCATAGGTACCGGTACCTACGGGGCACCGACAGGGGACTGCAGTTAATGCTGGCATGGATGGGATGGGATGGATGGATGGATATGCGAAATCCAGGCCAGGCAGGGTAGCCCGCATGTGTGATTGATACCCGTTTGTGCGGGCATGTAGCATTGACGAGTGCAGGTGCATTCAATATTGTTCAATTGTACATTGTCGTGCTGTTCAAATGCATCCATGGGGTTGATCAATACAACCGCTATTCACCTGGATGGAGGGACCGCCGTGGCCCGGGCAAATTTGTCCTCATCCTTGTAGGGGAGGGCCGTCACCTTGACTCGCATCAAATAGTATGGAGCGACCCTTTTTTTTTTTCTCGATCCCCCAAGCCCAAGCTCCTCTTACCCATGCTCCAGGCCATGTTCGCGAGATGTGCTCGAGCTAGCTAGCACAGTCTCTGATGCTCCGCAGTAGCAGCATTAGTAGCATCGTGCTCCCTACTCGGTGCATGTGCCTGTACGAGTTCTGTACTCGCACGCGAGAGCACAATGGAAGTGCCTTCTGTAGTAGCCTGTAAATAAACGAATTGAGCGGGCGAGAATGAGGAGTCAGTGATCAATGGACGTTCCCATTCCGGGCCGTTCTGCCAGCTCTGTTCACCATGCAGTCTGAGCATTATTTGATGCTAGCTCAGGTGGCCACTCCTTTATCGACAGCCGCTGAGGCTACCGTCCAGCACAAGCTACAGGGGGGTGAGGGTCCAGATGAGAACCTGGAAGGGGAGAACAGTTGAGGCTGCCGGAGGGTCTCTGATAGGCGTCTTAAGCGGATGCACCGGGGGCAATCATCCGCCTGCAAACCAAAAACAGCCAGGGATTTGGTCGAGAAAGAGGGGAGCTCCGGATGGTGGCGCTGCTCCAGCAATCTAGTGCTGGCTGTGGCGGCTGGTCTGGTTGACGCTCCAGATTCCACAATCCATGTCCGCCAAACATCTGGTTTCGCGCATGAAACGTGAAATCTCGATTCTAGGTTGATGTTCGATGTCCAGGTTAAAGTTCGATGTCCAAGCTGATGTTTTGTTCTCCATCTTGTTTTCATTAGGTTGGCTTTTCTTTTCTTTTCATGGGTCCCCCCATGCCACATGGGTCGTAGGGATTAGTACGACGGGAGTACAGGCGTCGAATGGTCCCTGGGTAGTTGAGTGCTAAGAGTTTCAAATTGGTAACTTGTTTATGCATCGAATCATCCAAGCACAAGCAAGCATCCTCACGATGCCCATCTCTATCCGAGCCTTTGGTGAAACACCCATGCACGTGTTGTGTTACTCCGCAGAGAGACCTGGGGGAATCGAAAGGCAGACCAGACAAATGAAGAAGAAAATCGGGCCATTCTCTTACCGGTGCGCTGTGTTGCTGCTGGGAGTTCCGCCCGTCTGTACAGACTACAGGCATGATAGGTATACGAGAGAGGGGGGCGCTCTATTTGCCGCTTCGTGATTGACGCCAATTCGTCGAGCCCTGTCAAATATGTGGTTGCAACGCAGCCAACCCGCCCCGTAAGTGCTGCTCTGTTGCATGAAGCGTGCGCGCAAGAGGCTCAACAAGGAAGTGCCAGACATGCACAGCAGCCGGCTATCACCTAGGGATCAGCTTTAGGGGGGGGCATCATAGATCCTGCGTGTAAAGCCATCCATCTCTAGACAGCTCCCCCCCTCACATGTGAATTGGCTGTGCGTGTCACGACAGGCGCCACGGTTTGGCTCGAGCTGGGCGGGCGTTGGTGCACGCATGGGCTACTGCTGCAGCTATCGTACGAGAATACGGACTTGCGAGGTTGGCTTGTCCTGTTGCCATTTGACCAACTTACCAGCCGCGGCATTGAATCATCAAGTGCCAGACTCGAGGTTTTTCGTCTCGCCGCGTGTACGAAGCTGCATATCTCACAGCCCTTGAGCACAAGTGCGTGGACTCGCATACATATGCTTAGGCCTGTAACAGGGCAAACATTGAGCCCAGGCCGGCGAACAAAACCCGCACAGTCGCTGATATCAGCAAACAAGTGGCAGGTGGACGATAATGTGATGAATCACAAACATAGAAGTGTTCGGTCAGCCACAGTCTCAATGGGATGCACTTTGACTGCAGCTTCAAAAGATTTGCTTGTACCGGTACCCAGTCAAGCTTCAACATTGCCACCGTCGAGGGCACATGTGCTCGCTTAGGCCGATCACCGTTTGCAACATCAAATATTGCATCCATGCTCATCATGTTGTAAGTTGGGTTCGCACGTCAGCATATTCTTCTTTCCCTTCTCCTTTATTTTCCCCTCCTTCCCTGTCTTTGTTCTTCTTGATTTTCTTCTCTTCCCTTGCTTCGTCTTTTCCTCTGTCATCGTTTTCGTCCTTGTCTCATTTTGCTCAAAGGCAAGCTAGCTACCCTGTAGACAAGGAGTGATTGAAGAGGGGAAGGAATGTGCCAACTTAAATCTTGGCCATGGGAGAAGAGGGGCGAGATCATCTTGCCCGGGCGGCTGTCAAGTCGGAATAGAGTGTGTCTAGGCTAGTCGCCAGCAGGGTGCTCATCTCCACTGTAGCTCCTTCGTGGGACTGGCTAGCAACGCAACTGGCTGCGAAGCTACAGTGCTCGATGCTGTATATCAGCACAGGAGCTAGAAGCCCAGCATGGACATGGATCCTCATTTGCTTCTCCGGCAGTGAATTGGAGCTTCTCCCTGCATCCGGCCACCGTGAAATGCATACCTATCAAATACCTTGGACATGTGTAGCCGTAGCACCGAATGCTCGTACAGGTGCAGCACTGGTACTGGCACTGGCGCTCTGACTGCCGGCGTGTCATTCGCCCCCCAAAAACCCCCCAGATCCTGCACGAGCTGAGCTGCCCCAGGGATCGGGCCTTGATTGATGGAGGTGAATTCGAGAGCTGGCCAAGCTGGTCGGCGAGAAAAGCGGAGCCCGTGCAATAATTCCGTGGCCCCCACCCGAGCTCTTCTTGTACCTGCATTGCATGGGAATTGCCAGCACACAAGCTCTCCAACCTGCTCACGGCCCAGCTTGTCTCGCCGTGCTATGAGTTGTCTCCTCTGTCTTGTATCCAACGAACCTGGTCCTGGAAGCCTGCAGCCTCACTGCCTCACATTCTCGTACGCCGCCAGCCAGTGCTAGCACCCGCATCGCCCGTGGCTTGTCGCGGTGCAGCAAGCCACCGTCTGTCCTTGGTCACAGAGCGCCATCATCATGCCAGCGTCGTTGCCATCAAGCCCTCAGTCCTCTCAGTCATCCCTGATGGATACCATTCCTGATGACAAGGGTCATGATTTGACCCTGGATAGGCCTTCGCCCCGACGCCCCAGGACGCCCGCTAAGCTCCTGCGCCTTGGGGTGCGGAATCGCCGCCACGAGTACCTGGTGAAAACCCCGTCGTATTTTGACAATCTGGAACATGAACTTGCTGGTATGATATCGTATCTCATTTTTTCGATCTCTCTCCCGTTGTCGGCTGATGGGTCATGTCGACGATCCTGTAGCCTCGAGAGAGAGCTCACCATCCCTTTCCAAACCTGACTTGACCTGAAAACCAACCATTGCGGTACCATGTAGATCCTATCCTGTATGAGCGTCTTGTCAAGAGATTTCAGACTCCAGCCGAACGAGAGGCAGAAGGAAAAGCCAAGGGCTATAGTCGCACTCTCGAAGCAGATCTCGTTAGAGGCGAGACAAATCTCTCAAACCTCTATCCAGAACGAGAGCAGGATAGCCGAACACCACAAGATTCAAAAGTGCTAGGCGACGGAGGCGCGGGCACCAATGCTTGGGACGCTGACGCAGAGGACAAAGAGCACGGCAAACAGCTTTGGCATGCGTACCTCGAAGTCCGCTTTGTGGAGGGACTAGATGAAGACTTCGATTATGAAAAGGTTGATGACAATTATAAATATGACACCATGGCGATTCAGGATGCCGAGGATGCCTGGTTTGATGACGAAGAGCCCAGTTGGGTAGATGGGGAAACGCAGTTTCCCGTTCGATTAGGAGAGACGGGCATCCAAGATTTTTGAGTCTCATCGATAGAAGCTCTCGTGGTCTTGAACCTTTTCATTCTATAGGGGTTCTTGGCTGAGGGCTGAGAAGAGTAAACAGCCCTCTGAGTTGCCAAGTATATGGCACTGCTGGGCGTGGTATCGCAAAGGACAAGGCTTTCGCAAGCATCTGGCCAGCGCTAGTGAGGGTTTGTGTCATGAAGATTGCTTGGTGAAACTTCGTGTTTGTAAACTCCCGATCCATAGAATTTGTCTCCGTAAAAGTCTGTCTTCGTACTCAACGGACAAGTTTTACGCTCCGGCTCGGCCCGCTTTGCCCAATAAGCACACATGGCATGGTGCTGACATGTTCCTGTGCTTGCAAGATAGTCGTAGTTGCACTTGTTCAGTATCCACAGCACCGTTCCTGTAAGTTGCAATCGCTTGTAAGCTGTTGACAGTAACAAGATCACAACATATGACGTAAAGGTAATGTAGAGGCCGAATCATCGCGGTGAATGCAGTAGTACTCCGTAATAGCAACGGCCTTGTTTGACCTGCCTGATTGAGAAAGGGTATATTCTCCACATGGCACTGAGTAGATGTTTGTTTCGCTCTCCCAGAGACCGGAATGCTGCCACTTTCAGGATAGAAAATGACGAGAATGCAGAGCTTGAAGCTGTAGTTCAAATATCGGCATAATTGGCATCTTCATTCGTCTAGCCTGCGCTAACCAGCGTCCACGATCTGCCCAAGCTGAGGGCTGGGATGCTGTGATTCTTGGTCTTAATAGCCGCATCGTATGGCAGTGTGATGGTGGAGCAACTGCCTTTAGTTTGCCCACTAGATGATAATGCAAAAGTGATTAGCGCGTATGCCTCCCATATTCGTCAGAAGCAAACCTACAGCTCACTCAAGTATAGTCGAAAGTCGGCAAGTCGGGTATCGAGATCGAGTGGGTTTCCGACAATGACTTGCCCTTAACAGGAGCACCGGAGTGACTGTTCCGTTTTCTTCTGAATTGGAGCTTATATCATGGTTCTTGTCCTCGACATACCCAAACCAATCAATGCCCCTACAATCGCAAGTTGCGAAAGAGTAGCCGTCCATCAGGTTCCCAACTCGCATCGGTGTATTGTCAGCATGTCTGCCCGCATAAACTCCCATGTGAGCAGGCCTACAAACAGGAATTATCCCCTGTTTGACACCGGTAGTCAAAGATTCTCCCGCAGCTATGGGTCGTTACGCCATCCGTCGGCGAATAGGACTTTAGCCGACACTGTTTCAACTTGGGAGAGACAGGCAAGTGGTACTGCCCCAACTCCGGAGCAGAGCTTGAATGCGGGGTTCAAAAGGTAATCATGAAGTGAATCGTGTGGTAAACTTCATCGCAATGTCATATTCTCGAGAAGCTCTTGGCAGGGGCTGTAAGCCCTTTGCCGTCAGCATCGATCGATCTTCTGTCCCGACGGGATTATCGACCCGCGTCTTCCGGTATGGGGGAGTGTTCTCGTATAAGTATGACCCAGAGAAGCAATGAGAATTGCAATTCAGAGTGTCGAGAAACAAGATTGACTAGACGCGGTTGGAGGAGTTACTTGTCAATATGCGGGTATCCTTCAAGTTGGCTTGCACGTTATTGTGCTCTGGGGCTGCTGTGAGCGCACAGTCGCCGACAGTGAACTTGGGATATGCGACCTATCAAGGTACGACATCTGGTGGGATCAATAGGTTCCTAGGTATGAGGTATGCCGCAGCTCCGTCAGGAAATTTGAGATGGAAAGCACCCACGGCTCCTCCCACAGTGTCTGGGGTCCAACAGGCCACACAGGTATGTTTCTCAATTCAACATCTCTACCTTTCCCATCACTGACGGTCTTAATTCCTCATTGTGCTTAGTTTGGGAATCTTTGTATGGCCACCAATGCCGGGCCATCGCCGCAGGGCCAGAGCGAAGACTGCCTCTTCGTCAATGTTTGGGCACCTTCGGGTGCTGGCCCCAACTCTAAGCTCCCCGTGTGGGTTTTCATCCAAGGTGGAGGGTTCGAAAGCTTGGCTTCTGCAGGAACAGACGGCAGTGGAGCGGTAGCCAACTCGGGAAACAACATTGTCTTGGTGACCCTGAATTATCGAGTGGGAATCTTTGGCTTCCTTGCCAGTTCGCAGATCCAGGCCAACGGAGTAGCGAACGCCGGCCTGTATGACCAACAGGCTGCCTTGCAATGGGTACAACAGCACATCGCTCAGTTTGGTGGTGACCCGGCTCATGTCATCATCCATGGACAGAGCGCCGGTGCAGAGGCGGCGTCATTGCAACTCCTCTCCTTCGGTGGTAAAAACCAAGGCCTTTTCGTAGGGGCCATGTTTGAATCCCTTCCTGAAATCACCCAGCCGAAGGTGTCAGAGATTCAATTCCAGTACGATGCTCTCGTTAGCAACGCGGGATGCAGCTCCAGCTCTGATTCACTCTCTTGTCTTCGTGGTCTCAGTACCACAGCCTTGCAGCAGTTCAACGTACCCATCGTCTATCCTGGCCGGCCAAATGCCCCAAATTACCCGTATGTGCCATGCGTTGATGGCGTGTTCTTGCAAACCGGCGCATACGAGGCCTTCCAAGCCGGCAAGTTCGTCAAGGTTCCCATGTTTTTCGGAAGCGTCACAGATGAAGGGACGACCTTGGGTGCCCCCAACGCGGCATCGTCCAGTGATATTCAGACTTTCTTCCAGAACAACTATCCTCGCTTGTCAAGCCAGAATACGTCTGCAATCATCCAGCAGTATCCTCAGAACATAGAGCCCCCATTCAACAACCATGCAGCCTGGTTTCCAGCCGCCGAGCTCGCGTACGGAGACGTGCTCGTCACTTGCCACGGACTCAACTTTGGGAAATATTTCATACAGGCTGGGCAACCGATCTGGACATACCGATTCAATGTCTTGACTCAGAGCAACATTGCAAGCGGAGTCGGTGTCCCTCACGGGTTTGATCTTGGTGCAGTTTTTGGAGGTGGCTACGACAACTCCGATCAGACCAACGTGGCTCGTTTGCAAGGATACTATATATCCTTCGTCCGGTCGCTAAACCCAAACACATTTGCGTTTTCTGGTTCAACTTCATGGCCGCAGTGGAACGGACAGGCAGGAGGGCAGAGGCTTGTGATTAACAACAACAACACGGTAGTTGAGTCTGTCCCGCAAGCTCAGATGAGTCGGTGTGCTTTTTGGGAGAGCTTGGCTGCACAGTTGGAGATTTAGTGGCCTTCGAGTAGTGGTAGTGATAGTGACAATTCTTGAGCCATCAGAAAGCCATGGACGTTCGTGATTGACTTTGTGCGCAAGAGTTGTGTTTTTTTAACGATGAGGAGGAGCATGGATGTGAGTTTTGAAGCTATTTTCCTTCTCCAAATGTCAGCATATGTGGACATTGCAGGAACCCCAGAGATGTGTGAGAAGGAAAGGGTGTATACGTACTTGTTGCGTGAAGACACCCTTGACTCGATCCGTGGAAGCTTGCTTGTTTGCCGAATGCCTCTCTCTCTCTCTCTCTCCATTTCTCCCCAATCTTCTTTTTTTTCCTTTCTTTCTTTTTCCACTTTCCCATTTGTTTCTAATCCCTTTCTTCTTCTTTTTCCTTTTCTTTTTTCTTTTCCCAAGTCCTATTCTTTTCTCTTCCCATCTCCGTTACCAAGATCATAGATGTCCTAGGCAGCAAACACATAGGTATAGAAGAGTGCGTAAAAGATACAAAAAAGAGTGTGTAGATGATACAGAAGAATGTATGAAAGAAGACACAAAAGAATGGGCAAAAGAAAACACAGAAGAGTGCGTAAAAGAAAGCACAAAAGAGTGCGTGAAAGAAGACACAGAAGAGCGCGTGAAAGAAGACACAGAAGAGTGCGTGGAAGTCACAACAGAATATCTAGCGAATGAGTAAGCGTTTGTGGATTATAAAATGGTATGAATTTTCTCTCACCTTCAACTCCAATCTGTCTAGGCCGAGATCTCGGCCCAAGTTGGCAAAGAAATTGACAAAGTAACTGGCGGAATTGCACTATTGGAAATGGAGGCAGACATGGGCAAGATGTGTGACAACTGGAGCTGGTCAGAACATCTGTCGTTAGGAGCCTAGCGTTGTGTCAGTTACAGCACATCGCCTAGTGCCGACAGATTTCCTAGCGATATGCTGATGATGGCCCGACCACATGTGTTGGTAGTGTTGCCGCAGGCTCAAACAGCTCTCTGGTGGATGCCAGATGCCATGTTGCCCCACCAGTGGAATTGTACGCCGGTGTATTGCAAGGCAAAGAGAATGATGATGCCTGAGATGGCTATATCGCAGGAACAAGTCGCTGAGAGAACAAAGTTGTACTGGGGGAAACCGTCAGCATGAGTTGGAGAGTTGTCGAAGGGAGTTTGGGGGAAATTGCTTACCTTGAACCAAAAGGACACAAACCGAGCACGACAGCAGCAATGAAAGCTGAAATGAGCTGATAACACGCAAGCCGGTTGCAGAGTCACTCGCGGATATCTCCAGTGAATTGTGGAGAGGAGTGTAGGACAATTGCTGCAATGGAACTACACGTGTTGGGAAGATTGCATGGATGCAGAGATCAGTGTGGTAAAGGGGGCCAAGTCTCTTTGCCGACTGGCGATAGCATTGAAGCTTGGGCCATTGATGAAAATAAGATGCCAAGCATGTTCAAGGCTTCAGTGGAAAATGACACCTAAGTTGAGAGAAATCAGCGTCTGACATCTCGCAGTTCCTCGAGGCAGAGCGTTCCATTGCAGAGATCATCTGGGGAAAAGGTAAATCATACATGACCTGTTTGTTGTCAAATCACCTGCGGAAGAAGATAATTCCAAGCGCAAAAGTGATGAGCAAATTAGAAAATGCAAACACCTGTTGTCGTGCTGCATGGGTGAAAAAAAGTGTGTTGACTGAATGAGGCGGATGGATAGGAGGGAGATGGAAGAAAGAAAATGAAAACGCTTTGTTCCCTCCACGAAGCTGAAGTTGAGCTACCCCGCACTGTGCCTGCTACTTTATCAAGAGCTTCCGCGTCCGTGACGTTTTCTCGCTTGTTTTCGCAGAATAGGCGAGCTTCATCAGGCAGTTGCAGCTTAAAAGTCTCCGGGAACATGGCGAGAGGAAGTCGCACATTGATTCAGCGGTGAAAAGCGCAATGTATTTTTTCAGAACTGTTTGAATGGAAGGGCCTGGACTAAAGATACAAACGAAACCGCAGGGATTGTGTAGGTGCGGAAAGCATTGATGTTACAGGTACCCAGCGTAACAGCAGTGCCTCTAGCACCAGACCACCATTATCAGCTGCATGTGCATCTAGAATGCGGCAATGCAGTGAGAATCACCTTTATCGGCCAAATTACTCTTCTATTTCTTCTCCCTCTTTTGAAATGTTCGTCCGCGTATTGCGAGTAATCACATATACTCAGCAAAGAGTGAGTCGTAATCATAGTCAGGGAGCTTCTTTTTGTACTTGAGCTGATCAACGTCGTCTGGGCCAGAAACCGTTATTCGACAACCTCTGATGTCTGGATTGGCAAGAATGGTCTCATAGACATGGGCAAACTCGGAAGATTTCATTCGATTATCTCCTCCTTCCTCCTCGACGACCGAATCATAGTCGACGCGATAGCCCAGATATACCTCATTGAAGCGGACATTGGTTTTGAGGTTCTCGAGACAGGCTACACTTGCCAAAGAGAAAAGTGCGCCTTGCGATATAGCCGTGACGCCAGCAAAGCCCAAGTCACCCAGTGATCCTGTTACGAGCGTCCAGGTGGCGTTTGGATATCCTCGATCGATCAAATACGGAATCGTAGCTCGATAGGCCACTGCGTCTACGGATCAGTGCAAGTGCTTCATTTTCTGGGAAGGGGGTCTTGATTACGAAAATTTCCCTCCAAGTTGATCTTCATGATATCGCGAAAGGCGGACATTTAAAGATTTTGTGTGGGATGTGTGGTCTCCATCTTGCCGACTACCTTGCCACATTGGTAGATTAGAAGATGTACGGGAGGATATCAAGGAGACTGATTTCTGTACACACCGGCGGAATAGACGTGTTGGAAATCTGGGAGTTCGCCAGCTTTGACTCTGTCAACCACTTTTTGAACGCTCTTCTCATCTGTTACCTGGGCCTCAACAAAGGTGATTCCATCCTTTGTTCCAACATGTTGGACAATTTTCTGTTCTGCAGCATTACTTCGGACTATGGCGAGCACTCGACGCCCGCTTCGCAAAGCAGCAATTATGACAGAAACTCCTATGTTGCCAGAAGCTCCGACTACGAGTACAGTTTCCATTGAGTTTCTCTGGAGATGCGAGGATCATTAATCATAGTTGGGGGCTTGCGACCCGAGAGTTGCAATTCAGTTTTCCAAAAGCATAGCTAAATAGCTTGGAGCTGGGCTGCCTTTATATCTTGGCCGCGTGTGGTGTCAATCCAAATGACGTTATGCAACGCAGCAGTATTATTCATCTCATTGCCAGCTGAGATGGCGGAACAGGTTCGAGGATCTAATATGCACTTGTACCGGCCGATCTAATGGGAAACTCTAATTCTCCCCTCTGAATCTATATAAGCATCAAATCTGAGATTCGCACTATGAGTTCATCGACATTTCCGCAGTGCTTTTGGCGCCGTTGAATTAGTGTCATTCGACATCAGCTTCTGGAAGATGGCTTGAGCAAGCCATCGTTTGAACTTACAGGATTGACTGCAGGTTATCATCCCGATCTTCAACACGCCAAAGTCTTCAGCCTGATGGATCTGCTCATCGCTTGACGTCAATACAGGGCTTGTGGAAGAATAATTCAATGTCGCTGTGTACATCTGCCATCTCCGGAACTAGACACTTGGCATGTGTCAAGTCGTCGTGATGTAACGCCCAGCATGAATTCTCAACAACCGGCTCAAACTCTATTCCACGCCGTGGATCCTTCGTGGCTCAAGCCGAATTACAAATTTTCTAGAGCTCCGAGGAGATCGACAAAAGATTCGGTACTTGCTACATGAGATAGACTTTGGAGAGAATATGCACTGGACCCCTCGATCCAAGCTGTCAGTGTGTACTTCAGAGGTTACTACGGAAAGAAATTACATGGCGCTGGATCAAGGCAATAGACAGCGTGATGAAACGCCATACGCGGGGTAATGGAACGTGTCAAGCAGTCAAATCCATCTCCCTCTGCCAGATATGCTGCTGCATAACTCATTTTTATCTTTGCCTCCCGCAAGGCTTGGTTCCAATGGCTATGCAAACAGCTATCCAGATCAAAGGCCCTGGTAAGGCCCAAATTGTCAAGGATACTCCCATGCCCAAACTTCGTGATGACTACATCATCGTGAAAACAGCAGCTGTCGCGTTAAATCCGACCGATTGGAAACAAATCGATTACCTACCCAGCCCCGGAGCGATTGTGGGCTGCGATTATAGTGGTGTCGTAGAGCGAGTTGGGCCTGCTGTCAAGCATGGGCCGCATGTTGGTGATAGAGTCATGGGAATGGTCCCCGGCAGTGAGTGCTTGATTTTTTAGACAATGCTGTTAGATTTAATACTGACAATGTATTTTTTCGTTATAGGCAACCACTCGAACCACGAAGACGGAGCATTTGCAGAACATGTCGCTGCCAAAGGAGATCTACAGATAAAAATTCCCGATTTTATGACGTTTGAAGAGGCTGCAACGTTAGGCGCCGGTATTATCACCGTAGGCAAGAGCCTCTATGAGTCTTTGGAGCTGCCTCTACCTGACGATCCACCAATGCGGCCCTTTCCTGTCTTGATATATGGAGGCAGCACTGCAACAGGCACCCTCGCAATTCAATTTGCTAAGCTGTGAGTCCACAAAGTCCGACTGAGATGCAACGCCGAAAGTGTGTGTTCATAACCTTGTTCAGGTCCGGCTTGGAAGTTGTCACAACCTGTTCTCCCAAAAACTTTCACCTTGTTCACAACCTCGGAGCGGACCATGTATATGACTACAATTCACCAAGTTGCGCCCCCTCTATCCGAAAGATTACCAAGAACCGACTTGCTCACGTGTTCGACACCATCTCGACCCCCGAAACGGCAGAGATTTGTTGCAATGCCATCGGCAGCCAAGGTGGCAAGTATGCTGGTCTCAGTGGCCTAGAAGAGCCTCCGCGTGAGGACGTGACCAATCTTCATGTTATGGCTTACACGGCTTTTGGAGAAGCGTTCGACTTTGGAGATGAGAAAGTGCCTGCCAGCCCCAAGGGGTATGACTTCGCGGTTAAGTTTATGGGACTGGCCCAAGAGTTGCTGTGGCAGGGCAGAATTAAACCGCATCCCCAGAGCGTGAGGACAGGAGGATGGAATGGTGTTTTGGATGGGCTGCAAGAGATGCGGGAGGGGAAAATATCTGGAGAGAAGCTGGTGTACCCTGTTTAAGACGAATGATGCATGTACCCAAGAAACATCTGGGTCTGTTATGCCTGAACGTCTTTGTTTTCGCCGTTGAGACCAAAGCCTGGCTTGGAATGAATCATGGTAATCTTCATCGTCAAACGGGTTCAGATACCGACCGGAGCAAGATTATTCGATATGAAAAATGCTCAATATAAGCAAAAAGAAGTATACGACATTGTCCAGCGGACCCGGCTGATGACTCGTGTAAGATCAAGGAGGTGGAAGAAGACGCAATCGCCAAAGTATGAGCGCTATAATGGTGACAACGCTGGAATGCTTTGGCCATCTGTGAGATATTGTGTGTGCTTAGTTCGAACATTCGACCCATGCCTCCAACGTATCAGAGTCTTCTACAACTGACCACGCTTGCCTAGCTTTCTAATGCATCTTCCACTTCGCAGCTGAGCATCAGTGCATATCAAGTCATCCAATATGATTCATCGGTGTACTCGAAAGTCTGGCTTGGGAAGTGGAGACAGGAGAAGATACAGTATTATCATCAAACGAAAAAGATATGCCGGGCTACTGGGAAAAAACAATTTCTTCAATATCGTGTAACTTTTTGGAAGCTCTTGTGGATCTGTGACAAACAAGCTAACGCTCAATCTAGATAAAGTACCATGCCATCTTAAGAAGAGAACGATGACAAAGGGATCGATGTCGATTCCAGTGGATCTACCCCATGCTCACCACGCCGCCCGTGTTCTTGCGTGGTTGCGTAGAGTGGAGTATCTTGCCTGTCTAAGCGCTCAAGAAGCTGCCTGAGTTGCTCGTTTGTCTTTTCAGCTTGCAGAGTTAGCTGGTGACGATAGAAATCGAGACTTGGCAATCTGGAAGACTGTTGCTCTTTGACAACCGGAGTTGACTGAGCACACATCTTTTTTGCGTCTCCGCGGTGCTTGGGAATTATTCGAATCAATATTTGGCCGCACTTCAGGTAAATGCAGAGAGTCCTTTCGTCGAGCCTAGCTGTTTTGGCACTGTATTCTAGGCAAACCTAGAAGAAATTTATCAGCTTTAGTTCCACTGGAGCCCACGACTGGTGTCTTACTCTGTGCTTTGTCTTACACCGTACTCTGTGCAAGCAAGCAAAATAACGAGCTGCTTGCCATGTGACTTGACTCAAGGTGATGTTGATGGAATAAATGATCGAATGTCCAGTTGCCCGTCTGGGATCGTGAGAAGATTCTTTTTCTGACCATCACACTCTACCAGACGCGAGGCCTCGAGAAGCTCTGCCGTCCAAATATATGAACTCGACTGCCGGGGGCATTATCCCAAAACGGAAGTTACACACTACCAGATGCTTATACCAATTAGCCTCATTTTTTCTGGGGACATTGACGTGGTTCGCTCTAAAACCGCCACTTTATTGGCCGTGATATGCCCTAATCTGGAGATGGCCTGCCGTGGCCTGCGCTAGGCATGTCCTCCCCTTGCCTATTCAAGTAGAAATGGGGATATTGAGAGGTGAGTGTTGTGAAGCAACAGCAGGATCCCACGAGGCTTTGCACGAGGCGCTGCAATCTTGACGGCTCAAACTCCAAAATGGGGAAATGTGGACAAGCTGAATCTGGCTATTGGCGGCATCTATTTCGGCATCTTGTTTATTTCCCACGTGATGTCCTTTCTTTTCACGATAGAGTTTGAATATGCAGGGAATACATGATCAAATGTCCAAGGCTGTTGCTTGGCCATGGATTTTTGGACTCTCGCCCTCGGCTTTCCTCGCTAATAGACTTTGTAGCGAGATGATGCTATGTGAGCTGGCTGCATGGGATTTGAGTGGGTTGACGGCATGAACGGCACTCGGAACATGAGTAGAGTTAAAGGGGAATAGGCCAAAACTGGGCAGTTGGACACGGTTTGTCGGATATATCGGGCTCGATGACTGTGCAGCCACCTGTGAAGAGGACTGACTGACTCGTGTCAGGCGCAAATATGTTATATACAAAGCTTTGGCCCGTCCAACGGATGCCTGAGGTATTGGTCAAGACGTAATTATTGACTTCATTCCGTTTTCTTTAGTCGCTATGTCATTGCTTTTGATAATCACTCAAATGTGGTTGTTCCAGATTATGCTACAGCATTATTGAAATTGCTGTAGTAGTGGAAATACATGCAATTGCGCGCCACTCTAACCCCTTGTTTTTTTACCAGACCATTTTTTCTAGGTTTTATTAGAGTTTCTGTACTGGATGATCCAAATAATCAGTTATACAACTGTGTGAAATGCCCGCTCACTCCTTTCACCTCCTTAAAGAATCCGAATTACATATAAAGCCCGACGGCGAAGACACACAGAGACCATCGAAGATGTGCCGTTTGCTTTTATGTGAATTTACATGACTTTGTTGAAATCAACAAGAGTCGGCATGAGACGATGGATATTTCAACCAGGGCAAACGTTGAAGTTTCTTCATGCAAATCTAATAAAGTACCCCTGGAAAACAAGTCAGCTAAATCTACCTTTATCTCTCATAGCCTACCTATACCGGCATTATTTACATGATTCATTGTATAAAATGCTCGATAGAGAGACTCTCTAAGAAGCACATCGTGTTTATATAAAGCAACACCCCCATGTGTCGTTATTTTACCCATATGTCATTAGAGATTTATTTTTGAAGTCTCCAATTTTATAAGCTTGCTCCCTGAATATGATGCTATGCATGACGAAACATTCATGATATTACCACCAGATTATCTCCATTGCAATTACAAAATGATCAGAGAATAAGCCATCTGATGATGGATGGCAAGCCATAGACTTTCAAGCTATAACCCTTTGAATGCAATGCAAAGCATTGCGGAGGGAATAACCAAACCTCGATTCCATGTAATAAAGCAGTTTCATACTATTCTCCCACACATATCGTTAAGCCGTATGGTATCATGAAAACGGAAAGCCATGGTTGCCCTCTTGGGTAATGCGTCATACCGGCTGAATCCCACACGGGCCCGAGCTCGGCCCTATCCGGACGCATGGAGAAGCGGTCGTTTTTATCGCCATCGGCCGGTCCAATATCTAGCGGATATATAGGCGACGGGTAAAAGGACGTTGCATTCCGTTATGCGATTACAACACTGGAAGACCTCCAAATGGCCCTTTTCTTCGAATTTGTGTAATGGCACAGGCAGCAGCTTGTTCAGATGTATTTGATAGCTTGTATCCAACAGAGCCTCGCTTTTAAGAAACATAATTCTCCGAATCACCTTATGGCTACCCACACACGGTGGGGTTCCAAACTTGCCGTCTCTTGGTTTTGAGCAGCTCGGTTGGTTGATCCTCCTCAAAGCCATACGCAGGATGTGGTGTCGTCCTCTCTCGTCACAAATCATCAAAGAGACGAACCAATCGCCATCCGAAACAGAGACACGTTAGCTATACCAGGGACGCCTTTTCAAACTATGATATAGATACGCTCTCCAATGACAACGGCCCATTTCCAGCTGCCCCCGCAAAGGATGCCACCCACACGGCCGTCCGAGAAGGATGGAGGCCCCAGCGCCTGGACTGGAGAACTATGAGTGGAAGGATGGGCTAGCGGAATACTTTCCTGTTTCGGTGCCGAATTGGACAACATGCCCTTCGTAACAATGTAGGGGGACAACGACATAATAGGAATAGTCGATTCATCATCTTTCTTAACCAAAAGCCTAACTTCTTCCGTGTATTCTGCTGGCCACGGATCAAAGAGCTCAAGAGATTCTAACAGAGCCGCAATGGTACCAGAAAACGTAGTATCGTGACCAGAATTTTCATATCGAAGAGCCATGACTCGTCATGTAGACTTGACTAAGAATCAACGAAGAGGATATACATTATTAAATATCTATATACAGAAAATCAGAACATAGCCATCATTGTCGTTTCCTCCCAAACACCCAAGACGCATAACCCGTGAGAGCTTCCAACACATAATTTCTACCTTGCGTCAACATTTTAACCCGAACAAAAGTCCCTGTAGCTGCCAAACACCCAACTCCCAATATCCACAGTCATACCCGTTATATACTAAGAGAGAGAAAAAAAAAATTCCAACCGCCGCGCCAATCCAGACTCCAAATCATTATATATACATTTAATAGTGTGATTCACTTTCTTCAGCGAAACACTTGAATCGATCGTTCGGTTGGCGGAATCGATACGACTCTCCCCGAACAACTCGGTCAATTTCTTCCCGCACAAAGGGATACACGTCCCTCCATGCGTTGCGCCCCATCCAGCAGTCCAAGTGGCCGTAGCCTGGGACAAGCCTGCGTCGATACTGAACGCCTCCTCCGGGAAGGCCGGCGGATATGCCAAAGGAGTCGATCAGGCGCTCATATGACGTCTCCGTGGCTCTTGGGGAGAGAACGTCGCTGTCCTCGCCGACGAAGAACATGATTGGAATACCGCGCAAGCGCTCAATGTGTTCTTGCTCCTTGAACTCCGTGTAGTCTGGAGCGTTGGAGCTAACGTATCCACGGCTTCCCATTCGTTTCAATAAACTCATCAGCTTCATGGAACTTCCACCAAAGAAGCGATCCATGTTTCGGTGCGTCTCCTCGTTAAGGTTACGGTGGCTCCAGCAACGTCCAAACAGCAGTGTCGTACGGTGGCAGGCGGCATTCTTACATGCCTCACCTCTCTTTTCCGGCCAAAACCGTAACATCTGGTTCAAACTTCGCTGGGCGAAAGAGTCTTGATTTGACGTGCTGCAGTCTAACCAATTCCCCAAGACTGAGTCATATATTTTATCTATCGCCACTGGCGACCTGGCCTTGATCATGTTCATAGTGTTCCATATTGGATTCATAAACACCTGACTGCTGGTGATTCCGAGGATCCACTCAGGTGGGATAGTTCCGTCGAGGAGACCGCTAGCGAAAGCGACGGATCCCATGCAGTGAGCAATGGTGTATATTTTGTTGTTACCGTAGACTCTCCGGATTTGTTGTAAGCAGGCCTTGATATCGAGCCTAGAGTCGTATGTTGTCCAGTCCTGTTTTTTGGTTGACTTCAACTGACAAATTCGATGCACCGTCACGAAGACACGGTAGCCAGCTCGTGTAAAGTAGTTGACGGCGTTGTAAGGGATAGTCGGCAACGCAAAGATTTGATGGTCGACAGATGCGCCGGGAATCATGAAAAGGTTCTCAACTTTGACAGGAGAGCCCCATGAATCAGTGGCAACAGCGCTTGGGCTTGGTTCCCACATGTGCAGCTCAGTCTCGATGCCATCGCTGGCGACTACCGTGTATGTCTGAGATGGAGGCGTGTAATTCATATATGAGACGAATCCCTGCTCTGGATACTCGAGCGTGCCTAGTGGTGTTAAGAAGTGTGATAGTGATTTAGATGTGAAAAAGGACATGAATTTGGACATGTTCATGGCCTTATTGAGGAAGCTATTTCCAGAGGGAGTTAGAGTCATCAACTCAGAGATGAAATCCTTTGGGCGCAGATTCAAAATGCCCCTTGCAACTAGCTTCTCGCTGGCAGAGAGGGGTATTTCTTGATAAAAATCGGTAACATCGTCATGCCAAACAACTCGCTCTGCATTGGCATCTTCATCATGAGTGCCCTTTTCCGTTATGGAAACGTAGAGGGTCGTTGTGGAACGCCACATCTGAAGGGGACTGAGAGAAACAGATGCGTCGACCAGTTTGTAGCCATGGAGGCGAAGTTGGCGACCGTTGGCGCCGGCCATATCGCAATCGTAGGTCAGTATACTGCTTCCTGTAGCTTTGTGGGTTCTCTTAAATAACCCCAAATCGCCTCTCGATAACATGAACGGCGATCCCTCAATTGTTGGACAGACGAATGTGCCTGTAAGCATACCGCTGGGTTGAGATTCATCCCTCAGTATTTCGTCGTCAAAGACTGTTGCGCTGACTAGCAGTCTGCCAACCTCTCCCCGGCCTTTGGCAGCGCGAAAGTCTGACTCATAAGCAGACATATCGTCAACTGCTGCGCTTGACGAAGTTTTGTGGATGAAGCCAGACATGAGTTCCGTGAATTCAACGCTCTTTTGTCTGAGCAGTTCGATCTTGTTCAGCATTTGATCAGGCGTTTCATCACCAGAAGTATATGTCGACTCAGAAGAATGCCTGTCTCTTGGCTTGTGGGCTGGCTCTCCAAAGAGGTCTAAAACATCGTTCTTCGTCTCGTCGATGATGAGGCCGTTTTCTCTGGCATAAGCCTCGACCGTGCGTTCGGCAAGGGCGGCAATAGTTGCAAGCGGGTTTACTCCGATGGAGGCCGGGATGATGGCTCCGTCGGCTATGATGAGGCCGGGATGAGTTTCCGAGGTATCGTTGCCGATAAAGAGTTGGCCTAGGTGATTCGTCGCCCCGTTTGCCGCTGTGTTATCCCGCGACATTGGTACACCACTAGAAGAGATGGTATTAGAACCCAAATCATGATACACGGTGTAAACAGGCGATACACAGTGTAGACAGGCCAGGGCACTTACCCAAGAGGATGGGCTGTTATCTGGTGCTTGTTCATGAAGTGATACATCGGAGTATACACCAGGGTGCCGCCAACGGCGTCTGTCGCCTTCTCGAGGATATCATGGAATCTCTTGATGCGGTCGCTTTTTCCCACTCCTTGAAATTCCAAAACGGGTCGGTCGTCCTTGAGACTCAACGTTGCTTGACTCCCTGATCCGTGTCAGCGAACTTTGCACTTGATATTCTAACCCAAATGTAGGAAAAGAGAATCTTACCATCGTGGGACATGATGAGAAAAACTTGGGTATTTCCTAGAAGCCCCGTTTTGGAGAAGGGCCCGAGCAGCCTGCTCTTCCACAAGCCCATTGCCTCTTGAGTTCGCTCAAGCAGCGACTTGTCAGGGGAATGACTGCCTGGCAGGAGATCCAGCACGCACTGCAGTAGCTTGGAGAATGCATGTGGCATGGTGCCCTCTTGGATTATATAGCCGTCGAGCGGATTCGCAAGGCCTTTCCTATTGTCGATCGCACAAGTAATGGTTGGACCGACGGGGTTCGCTGGATCTGGCGACGCCTTCCCGAGAGCGTTTACTTCCTGTTTACAGTTGTGTCTGTAAGAAAGGTATTCTGTCAGCCCTTAAACACTATCAGAGAAAAAGGAAGTAGTTGCTAACCCAAATGCTAGCACGTCTCCATTGCCGCTCATTCCACGGCCAACCCAGTCGCTCATACTTAAGCCCATCTGCTTGCTCCGCAGCAGGATTTCCGTAGTGCCAATCGAACCGGCGCCGAAGAAGACGGCTTTCTTTGCGTGAACCCACATCAGATCGCCATAAGTATTTTCTGCTGCGAACCGTTCACGGCCGCGGCCATGCCACGCAAAGTAGATCAAGTAGCCGCCGCGCTCATCTTGGACCTTCTCGATATACCTCACCTCGCACTTGCAAAACATTTCGGCACCCCAATTCCATGCATCGGCGAGATACGTCACCAAAGTTGTGGTTTTCGAGCCGTCATTCAGGCCTGTGCTATCTTGTCCCGTTAGTGTTGACGCTGACATGTTGACCCCTGAACTATTAGGGCCAGATCGGAAACGTGTTGTAAGCGGAACTTTGCGAAACTTGTCGGATAGCCCAAGAACATGGGCTTGCTTGTCGAGGATTTTCGTCTTCTTGAGTGCTGGCCAGTCGTCCGGATATGGTTCTGGCTCAAGCACATCCCTGACTTTTTGGTAGTCTAGACGGAGAGTTAATCCAAGTGAGTTCCCCATGATGACAGCACAACAAGGGAACCAAGAGAATATAACAAGAGAACCAAGAGTAAATATATGAAAGGGGGGAGAAGAGTGGGGAAAACTTACACTTATCCAAATGTTCAGGGTCTTTTCGAATTTCGGGTGGCCAGAAGCCCGTCTTGAGGATTTCTTTGTCTGCTTCGAGGAATACATTTGCATTAATTAGGCTTGAACCTCCTAGCCCTGTGAAGTCGTGTTATAAAAAGATCAGTATATAGTCCATTACAACGGTTAGAGAGATGTGATACAAGGGAGTTGTGACGTACCATTACCAAGAATTACACTCTGATCCCGACCAAAAAAGAGATTAAACATGCCGGTGGGATTGCCGCTGTTGACAGCAATTTTACCTAGGGAACTCGGAGTGAGGTCGCCTGTAAACCGCCATTGTCTGAATGTTTCCATTGAGTCAGTAGGATACTCTCCGGGCCATCTCTCTTCCCCTCGCTCCAATAAACAAACGGACTGGCCTGCTCTCGCCATGCGCGAGGCAGCAATGGATCCTCCATAGCCAGAACCTATAACAACGCAATCATACGAATGTCGCAGAAGTTCTACGGGTTTTGAAATTCGAGGAAAGGTATTTGTAGAGTTGCCGTCTGAGTTGAGGAGAGGTTCGGAGCAGGCCGAAAGGCCAGAGGAGGAAGAGGCATCGTCCTCCGACACAACAGAGGCGGTCAATGGAGGAGTAAGATACATGTATTCATCATAGATGTATTCGTCTGCCTTCCACGTAGGCTGGTAGTCACCATTTACGTTGACAGGGGCAACCCCAAGGTCATCGATAAATTGCTCCTGTTGGTCCAGGAGGAGATGGTGTTGTAGTGTTAATGTCGATGCAGGAGATTGGTTGTGGATAGGTTTTTGCATCTTGTGCGCAAAACCATCCTGGCACGACTTGGCCATGGCAAACCGAAAATCCCCGAGGGCAGGCTCAGTGAAGATACTCTGTGTGCATAGACCACAACTAGACGCCGTGGTCGTTGGTGGATGGAAGGACAATAGAAAGATAGTGTTGTTGGTCGTTGATAAGTCTCCACACTAACAATTCATGAATAGAGAAAAAGCGCCGCTCGTGGCAACAATGGGCAATAGTGTCTTGGCTTGTGCTCTAGATCAGACCAGATGAAGAAGAGAGGAGATCCGTTCCATTTTTAACTCGTGGGAGAAGCTGGTTGTGATGGCTCTATAACCAGCTTCTCCCACCACCGGCAGTTGTCGAGCCGTCCTCACTGGCCATTGTATCCACAAGAGGCGTAGCAGTTCAGCTAGTTACGTCCACAGCCGTCGATTTCCAAGCATGGCGATGCAGAAACTGGTAATATTTCAGGTTCCAGGGGCACGGGGTGTCATTGCAGCACGATGAATGCGGAGTTGAAGAGAATGTCACATCACTGGGGGGGTTTTGGAGGGGGGGTGGCATGGGCCATTGGAGGCAGCCATCACGTTGAAAATCCAGGCCCGGAGCTCTGGATTCATCTTTTCTAGGCCATGGAACCGGCACATGTGATAGTTGAGTTGATGAAGTAGAGTGTGATTCGTATCTCTCCACTTCGCCGAGGCAGCCTCCATCTCCATAGTCTTCTCTCGTGGAGTGGCGAGACTCCTTGGCGACCCCCCCGGTGGTGGATTTAAGGCAGAAAAAAAACCTTTCTCTTTTGATCGAAGAAAAAGGTCAGCTGGAGAGATAGATGAAGTTAGTATTGTGAGAACTGATTGAATGGGTTATTGAGAAATGATTTGCCTCGTATGAGCTGAGAGAGGCTCGTTGAAGGCTTCTCCAGTTGTCTTGCCATATACAGTAAGAAAGAACACGAATGACTAAGCGAGTACATATTGATCAGAAAAAGAATCATTCAATCAGCCAGCCTCATTGACCAGGCTAATTGCCGCGGCTCGTGTTTCTTCGTCGCTGTGACTCTTGCTTGCGCGATGCTTTACAGTGATTCGTCACCGTCTTATCGCGGGTCGACAAGCAAAAAAACCCTTGGCGAGCTGGCGAACTCTCCGATCCGATCTGCGAGTGTTCGTTCCGTACCGTACATACGCATGAAAACCACTTACCCCTGTTGCTGCTACTAGGCACTGCAGGGAACAGGGTCGATTATAGCCCAGCAATTGGCTGTCCGGGGTGCTGGGAAACATGCCTGGCTCTCAGCTACGATGCTTAGCATGGCATCATCACATCCAACCGCCCCCGCGAGCAGGGGAACGGGGCCAATAATCTGCCTCATCTGGCCTCTTCTTCCTTTTTTCTTCTTCGCACAGCCCGACTTTATTGCTTGCACTGCTGAACCCACCTCGATTTATGCGTATTAGGAATCTGCAAGAGATGTTGATGATATCCACTATGTATGTAGTCCATGCCGCGCAGCTCTAGCTAACACTCACGGCCCAACTACATGCGGAACAGGCTTTTGCCAGTGCCAGGGGGGTTAGTGGTCAGAGATCCGCTCAAAACGTGGTTTGACTCGGGTAGCTCGATGTTGCAGCATCACAAGTGGAGCTGGCAAGGTGCATGTGTTGACAGCTCTGCTGGCCCTGTCACTGAATGAATGCGTTCGCAGGTGGTTTCTCCATATCATCCATGGATGTCTATTCCCAGCTGCCGGGCTAACTAACTTCAACCAGGGCTCAGTCCGAGACTTGACAGCCGCAAATGACGTTGTCGACGGGCGCAGCTCAGTAGTAGTTAAGTTTCTCTCCTGTGTCTTTTGTCTTGACTTCGTTTCGACACCCGCCAAGGACCGGGCCAGGGTCCTCCATGTCACACTCAGACCAAAATGGTCATCACCAGTCGATATTTTGGTTGGATACGGCTTGTTTCTCGACTCCGGGCGACCGGCTTTGGCTTGTACGGGTGTCTTGAGCTGAACCGCAGTGACAGACGAGTATGTTACCGTTGCAGCCTGGCAGCAAGTCTTTCATACCCCTCCACCTTCACAGAATCGCCGGTACAAACTCTCACTCGTTCGATATCCACCTGAGCAAACAGGGGAGCAGAAGGAGGGGTGAGGGCATCATTATCGCCAGTACGCCGTTCAACCATTCATCAACTCCATATGGCTCCCCTCCCTCCCCAATGCTTCCCGCTTCAGGAAAGCAATGCGTGATTTGTACCGTCTATGGATGGCTCCCAAGATGTTGATTCGCCGGCTAATCAATAGTCGACATACGACTTTCGCACTTACATGCTGCCACTTGTAACAACATGCAAGCATGGAGTTGGGATTCGCTCGCTCTGCACGACGGTCCGCACCGCCCTAAACTCCAGCTCTTCTCCACCGTCGATGGTGTTTTTTCAGTCACATCCTTCTCCGTAATTGGGTTGCAGTTCTAGCATCCATTTCCTTTTTCAGCATCATGTTAACGGTGACACAATCCTCTCCGGGTTACACAAACCCAGCGGCTAACAACGTGGAGCCGCCACTTCCCACATCTCCGGTGACTTGCATCGGCCACCACGGAGGTCTCAGCTCGGCGACTGTCTTGAGTGGGTTGAGTGGGCTCTGTCACACACACACACACATCCACACTCTTGGTGAGAGATATGCGACGGGGAGGATTCTATAGTAGGAAGGCTAGATCCCACGGGATCCCTTGGATCCAGGTCCTATTCGTCGACGGGTGAATTACCTCTACCCAAGCAGCATCAAATGCCGGAATGGCCACCGTATCCGTCGAATCACATATCTTGTGGGCGTTATTGCCTTTATTAAATTTTGAGCTAGCTTCTCTAAAAAGACATCTTCGTCGACACCTAGATATCATTACAAATGATGTGTGTGGATCATCTTGATGAACATACGATAAGACTGCCCTTTGCCATTTGTGTATACCTAAGGTATCTATAGATGTGAAATATACGGGTACAGATACAACTACAAGAATAGGAACACTTTGTGATGTGACCGTAGATAGCCTCTCGTCTCTGCCTCGGCAAGTCCTCCGGCCCTTGGGCCATTCGTTTTGATCGTATCCAGGTTCCCCATTATTCACAGCAGGTTATTGCCTCATCATATGAAGATATCTCGCAAATAGGAGAGATAAAAAAACTTGAAATCTGTCAACATCTGAATCCATGGGTTGCAATTGCCACACCAGGGTTGCATATACCCATACTCAACGGGAAGCTACCAAAATCCATCCATTGCTAGCCGTCACGGCAATATGCAGGTCGCTCCCGTTTTGAGCACCTCCAGGGGTGGGCAAAGGACGCCGGATTTCTCAATTCAGCGACGAGGAACGAAACGAACCATGTCCAGGGTATATCGAACTATTTCTGGTATGAAATGCGTTATAAATCAAAGTTCCAATCCATAAACGTATCCTAAAATGTCTTTTTTTTCACATGTGACAAGAGTAGTCGATTCATCACCTCGCCCGGCACTTGGTAGCATTCCACCAGTCGGCCAACGAATCCTCAACCAAGCCTGCCCCCCTCCCCTGGTCCAATTTAATTAAGTAGGAAATGATAACTGACGAATCGTGGGCACCCCTTGCCGCTGGCATCCTCGCGTTATATTCGGCGCAGAAGATATTTATCTCGGACGTACGTATAGAAGCGCCGTCGCAATGCGTGATGATAAAAGGGTGGAGTTACATCGGAGTTCTCGCTAACGATCCAGCAGACTGGTGTAAGTGGTCGGAGTAAGAAGCTTGACGTTGAGTGCAACTCAGATCTCACTAGCTCTGTTTTTCTTTCCTTTCTTTTCTTTTCTGTCTGAGACAAATAGGTCAAGAGACATGTCTTCAGCGGGCCAGAAGGCGCAATATGTCTCGGACTAAATCGGATTCGATGGGGTTGGATATCGTGGCTGCGTGCACGGCGGTCGTCAATCATCATCATCGAGCGTATTAGGTTAGATCCGAGCAATCAATCACACATCACCTTGATTAAGAAACGAGAAGAAGGGAAAAGAAAAAATAGCCAACCATGAAAATCACTAAACTGTCCCAATAGCAGCAACGACTAACCCTTCTCTGTCCATGGAGTCGAAATCCATGGCCAGTGCAACCCTTGCTCAGCGCAACGGCCCGTGAAAGGAACCGCGGGAGCCACTCATCTCCTCCGTCTTCCATGAAACCTAGATTATTTTCGGCTAGAAGCGTCTCCCATACCATCGAGTGTTCCCTTGGTCTTCTAGTTGTGAGAAAGAGGTTCTAAAGTTGACATCGCCTAGCCGTTGCAAACTCACATGACGTCTTTTCATCCACATTTGCATTGTGCCTTGCAGCCGCAGGGCCGAACTCGTTGATGAACTCCTCACTCAGGTGATGCGACAAACTTGGACAATGCGTGATGCGTGTCTCATCTTGACAAGATTCGTCTGCCGGTTCATAATCCCCGTCTTACTCGTCAAGTTCTCCCAGCGGCTCTCGCGCCAAGTCCTCTCCGCAAAGAGCCAGGATTGCCTTCATGCGCTAACAAGGATGTCCATCGCCGTCATCAAGCCTCGATTTCAGTGATGAAGTCCTACTGTCTCACACCATTTCCCCGCATGGACATGGCTAAGAGGACACGATCGTGAGCTCATGTCAGGCGATTCTCAGCATGGGCTATCACAGAGTCTAGGTGTCCGGTGTGGCGTCATCACCGTTAGTCGTCCAAGAAGCTGTCTCAGTTCAACCACAGGTGTGGGAGTAGAAACCGAGCTTAGTTCACAAGGCATCTTACCGTATCTAGACAGTACTGCAACTCCGACTGGTCAGATTGGGCAGATAACCCAAGGATTCCCCGCAAGCTGAGCCGTTGCAACTGTGGCGTACGCGTGAACAGGACATTCAAGAAGAGTGTCTTTGAAGCATGGTATCAGCCTAGAATGGTTCAGCTTGGGAAAGAGTGCGGCACCAAAAGGCCAATGGTGACCATAAAACTCCGTTTGCCGGCTCAGCCGAACCAGGGTCTGTTCTTCGATTGTCATTGTATTGTGCTGCGCCCGCCAGCTGATGCCTTGTGTCTTGGGTGTTCGTATTCCACCCAATAGGACAGCATAGAGGCCCTCAACACCAAGGTGAGCTTGGCAGAGCACCAGGTCAAAGCTACCGGCTACCTCCCTTTCAGGCACTTGACCGTGGTGGCCCAGATCTCTTCTGTAGATAATCAGATTGCGGGGGCCAGATGTCTCAGCCTCTTCGTATCCGTCGCTCAGTTGAGGCGTCTCAAGGGAATGTAATCAGTCCGTGATTCCGTCCGCGGTGGTGTCTTCATTCTTTCTCGGCCCCCACGGGGTGACATGTAAAGCTTCATCCATGCTCTGCCATGTTTCAAGCCCGGGCACAAGCATTCGGAGTGCGATTGCGTAGACATGTTGATTTATCATTATTTCAAATAGTAGTTATGGTTTTTCAGCGGATTTGCTGGTAGCTTTTGCGCGAGTCTCTCGCCCGATGAGCCGCGGTTGAATCGAGGGGTAGCTTGTTGTCCAAGGTTGCGAGACATCTGTAGCCGTTTTAGTAATTCTACACCCATGTGTAGTTGAGGCGGACATGATGTTTGTTGTTTGTTCGCATCAGAATACGTAGGTTGAAACCTGGTGTTAGTAGATGACGCAAACCAGTGGTATCATAACCACCAGCGGAATCACAGCGCGCACATCTCAATGCGCAGTTCCCATAGACGTTGAATCTTGCAATAGTTTTTCTTCTCCGCCAGAAGCGGTATTCCCGCTAAAATATACACATTTGGTCCCGTCTAGCTCTTGCCCGCCGCCCGCTCTGCTTCCAGTTCCCTCTCGGCCTGCTGATAGTACTTGGCCGTGTCCACGCCGTGCTGGTTGTGGTTGACAAAGTTGAACCACGGTACTGTGCTGAAGAAGAGCGCAGAGTATCTGCTCTGTCGGGCCGCAACGCCCTGCAGGTGCGGGCTCAGCTTGCTCTCGCCATACAGAGGCTGTCCCGCCTTGACCTTGGAAACCATCTCTCGCATATCCATCTCGACTTCCCTTGAGTTCTCGGTAGCGCCGTAGAATCGAACTATAGAGGGGTTTCAAAGAGTCAGTCACCACAATCTCGGTAGTTGTCGTCCAACAGTCGAACAAAGTTTCAGAACCAAGGACGCCAACATAAAAAATGAGGGGTCGTGTGAAAAGAAACGTACGGGCTGATCGCTGGTAAAAGTAGAGGAAACCGCCGGCCAAGCCAATGAATCCGGCTAACCGCATGGCTTTGGCAAAGCCACCCCGGCCAACATGCGACGGGGCGAGCCTCTCGAGGGCATAGAGAGCAGCCGGTGCAAAGGCCGCAGAGGTTGCACCAGCTACGTAGTCTGACGTTCTCGCATATCCGATAACCCGCTTAAAGTGACTGCCCAGAAACCCATCAGTATTCGTCAATTCGCCTTGTACACCACATAAAACCGTCCTGCCAGATAGAAAACCAGGGATTCCGAGGGGGAAACGTACGGGTCGTTGTCGATGAGCTAAATCCCAGTCAGTCAGTCAGTCAGCCGTGGGCTCTCCATTGCGCTGCCAATTGTGCGCCAAACATACCGGATAGTCGGTCTCGACGACCTTGCTGGTCCCGACAAAGGACGCCGG
The DNA here is from genome assembly GCA_001931985.1 of Trichoderma sp. IMV 00454. NCBI lineage: Eukaryota > Fungi > Ascomycota > Sordariomycetes > Hypocreales > Hypocreaceae > Trichoderma > Trichoderma sp. IMV 00454. Next base: position 648,888 of record MSJK01000129.1, read on the forward strand.
GGTCTGCTTGGTCGTTGTCGAGGCCATTTTTGCTGTAGTTTTGCGACCCCAAAATGCAGCGCTCAATTGGATCGAGAGATCTGAGGCCGAAGCTGCAACTTGCGATTGTTAGTGCCTTAGGAAAGAAGATATCACGTGGGAGCGTTGGTTGGCTCGGGTCACGTGAATCAATTAAAGATGGCGGATACGTACCTAGCTAAAGACGCGGTCCCCACCATGATAAGATAGAGGGAGACGCGTCTAGCTTGCTAGAGCAGTGAGAGCATGTAAATTGAAAGCAAAGCAAGCCAAAGAAAGACAAGACGAAAAGAAGAAAATCAGAAAATAAATAAAACATGCCCTCGGCAGCTAAATTCGGACGTCTTCTGGAGGAGCAGCACGGCGATGATTTAGACGACTATGGTCTAGACGACTCGGACAATCCTTTTGGATCTCCCACTCCCCCGCCAGAATCGTCTTCCAAAAAGCGAAAGGAGCCCGACTCTGGATTGGGAATTGAAGAGGAAGTTTCTGTTCAGAAACGAGTGAGAGTGCCAAACGTTAAGCTTGATGAAGAAAGGTACAGTCCATATATACAAGTAACAGTCAGATGTATAAGTGATTTTATGTTGACTCTTCTACCACCAGACTGCTGGGTCCTGCTGGAATTCCCAAGCTGAGAAGACGAGCTTTCGGCCTCAAACTAAAAGGAAAAGGCCACGAGGTACGCATCCATCACCATCATCGATTCATTCTCACACTTGACTAATTTTTTTTTCAATGGCCTTCAGTTCTCAGACGCCTCTAGACTCCTCTCCTTCTACCAGCTATGGCTCGACGACCTATTCCCCAAAGCCCGGTTCCTCGATGCCCTCGCCATGGTCGAAAAAGCCGGCCACAAAAAGGCCCTAGTGAGCGCGCGAAGCGAATGGATCAATGAAGGCCGCCCCAAGGCTGGCAACGACGACGACGATGACGAGCTTGACATTGGTGCTGTAGCCATTACCGAGGACTCTCAAGTGACGGAAAGTGGCATTCCAGCGCAGAGGACGCAAAAGACTCCGGAGAGAGACGATATCCCTGATGACGATGACTTATACGGCGCTACGCCCCGAGGACCAGCGCGAACGACAAACGCTCTTCGTCCTGCGCCGTCAAACGACGCCCCTGACGACGACGATTTGGAAGCTCTCATGGCTGAAGCAGAAAGCATGGACAGTCGACAAGCCCCCGCTGCTACGACGAAGCAAAATAGCACGTCCGGCACGCATCACTTGGACGAAGAAGACGATCTAGACGCCCTCATTGCGGAAGCCGAAGTGCAAGACCGCTCTAGCGGACATTCTGGGGAGAAGAGCGGCGGCAATGCCACTTCCAACGACAAGGGCCACAACTTTGCGGACGAGGAGGAAGCCATGCAGGAGATGGAGGGATTGTGGTAAGCCTAGCTGACTGGCTATGTAGGATGACCGTGGACAAATGTGTAAAGCGAATTGGAATTGGGCAGATGTTCATTCAGCTGGCGTTTTTGGAGGAGAATTTGTTTGCATTGGCGTTAAGAGGGTTGGAGATGATTTGACGACTTGGGTATATAGCGAACATATGGATCAACGAGCTCTGTACTGCCTGCTGTAGACGAATCACTTTGAATTGTGCATGACCAAAGGTTAATGCGTGTAATACTCTACATATGATGTGTGGACAGTCACGGACAATATTATTTCGCATAGTCAAGGTTAAGGTTTGTAATACTCTACGTATCAGGTGTTAATGATTGTAAACCCCTACACACATCATGCGTGGACAGTCACAGACAATATTAGAAACAATAAAATGGTAGTGGCAACAGTGGTATTGTGTTGTTGCTATCTAGAGTACAAGATGTCATAAAGATTAAAGATATATAAAGGCTTCATAAACGGCTCTTTTTAGCCGTGAAGCTCATTTCGCTTTGCGCCATAACCGTTACATAGACGTAGCCCACCCCTTTGTGTGGCTATCCCGTCTGCCCATCCCATTTGAAAAGTAAACAAACATTCCCTAGATAAAAACCCAACTACTTTGAAAACGATGGAATTTGATATTGGTGATTGCGTTGTCGACGTCGTCGACGTTGTTGGTCTGCCGGGGCGGTTCTCTTGGGATCGAGAGCCGCGGCCTGCTTGTGTCGAATCCTCCGCTCCTCGACTTTTAGGGCCCACAAGAGGGTGAGGAGGACTTCCCTAGACGGCAAAGTCACGCTGCGTAGAGATTGAGTCAGTTCGCTATCGCCGCGCGTCGCACAAGACTCGGAGGCCGAGATCCCGTCCCGATCGTCGCGTCCCTCAGACACCAACCGCAATGCCTCCATCGTCGCATCCAAGAGAGGACGCGCCAGACTGGGGCTGCTGGATAGGATGGTCCGAAGAGATTTGAGTCTCAAGGTCGTGGATCTCGAGGTCGAGCTCGTGGTCCGCAGCGGCATAGTTGCGCGCTGCCACAATGTCATAGGCGGCGTGGTTTGCGTCGTCTGTGAGGAAGTCGTTGATGTCGAAGTCGTAGTCGGAGGGGAGAGGATTCGTGAAGCAGGTGGCAGAGTCACCAGCCATATAATCGTCGTCAAGAGTTGAGGAGTTGGGCGAAGCGAGAAGTGAGCTTTCGAGGACATAGCGATCTGCATCAAGGGCCGTTGACAGGCCGAAAGCAGCGCCGAGGCTGAAAGGAACATCATCTTGATGTACAGAGTCCAAGCCAAGGCAGTTTGCGCCGGAGTGAGAGAAGACAGGGACAGGGGCATCTCCACCGATTGACACTGCGGGTCGCACAACATCTCTGCAGGACGTTGTGTCGAATCAGTGGAGACGGTCTGTTGGCTGTTCTTCTCCTCCTCAGCTTCCTCTTCTTGCTCTTCGTCTTCGTGGGGGAATTCCTTGTCGGGGATGGGGGTGAGTGCGGGTGAGAGAGAGGCGGGGTTCACGGTGGGGTTGACCGCGGAGCGCATCATCTGGTCCATCAAGGACTGTTCAGTGGTAATGTTTTGGCCATCTTGTGAGCCGAATAGTTGTTGAGATAGTGTAATGTTGTCTTGGAGAGAGTCGAGAGGAGAAGAGGAGCGAGTGACGACACCGGAGCTGCGTCGGAAGCGGTTGAGCTCCTCGACCAGGATAAGGTTTGTCTTCTGGGCGCTGTGGAGAAGCGTCTCTAGTTCCTTGTTGCGCTTCTCGAGAGCCTCAACCTCGAGCCTCTTCCTCTCTCGTGATGACTGCGCAGCGCGGCGGTTTCGAAGAACACGCTCAACGCGACGCTGCTCCTTTTCATCTTCAGTCTTGGCTCGTTTTCTGTAGGGCGCAAGTTTGGTTAGTACTACGTCATGTGTTGCTCTGGTGCAAAACCAGGACATACCTAGGAGGGAGGTTGGTCTTGGGCTCAGGAAGGACCTGGCCCCATGATTTCCTCTTCTTGACGGGCTTCTTTTCTGATGATGAGTGTTCTGTGGCGGCGATGTCCATGTCGTCGTCGGCCTCTGGTGACTCGGGGATGGCAGACAGACGAGAGTCGAGCCGGTCGTCGGAGAAGGAGTCTGGGGTCATCATCTCCTTGGGGTTGAGAGTTGAGGGTATTGATGAAGAGTCGGCGAAGAGTGATGAGAAGTTGTCACCGGGAGCGGAGAGGAAGGATTCGGCCGGTGAGGCCTCGAACTTGAGGAGAGGAGACTGCTGGAACGCCATAGTTGCCCGTCTTGTCTTTGGACTTGCTGTTTCTGGTAGGACGCTCTCTTTGATGCTAATGCTAATGCTTCTCTGCTCTCACTAGTGCTCGAGCTTCTGCTTGTGTTGTGTTTCTTGCTTGTGATGCAAATGCAACCAAGTTGTCCCGGGGCAACGGTCTGCTTTTGTCACGGCGCAGTGGAGATGTCAAAGGCAATCAAAGCGCGTCCTACACAGTGACATGACAGGCAACCAAGCGGCGCCAGTAACGAGTGAGTCAGCGAATGGCGTGGCTCTGCTCACTGGATGAGTCAGTGGCAGAAGAGGACAGAGTGGCTTCTTTGTTTTGGCTGGTGTCGGAATGGTGAGATCCATGCTCAAGGCGGCGAAGCTGGTCTCTTTATCTTGAGGACACGTTGGCCTTGTTGGTGGCACGAGCGGATGCCTGAGGCAGCAATGGCAGGGGAAAGGGGTGGTTGCGGATCAATCGAAACCAGGCAGGCCCTTAACGAAACGGCCTCAGGGCGGGGCTGAGCCTCGAATCGGGCGGGGCTTTCAGAAGGGCCCTCTGAAGGGGCTCAGGGGGCTGCTGGAACTGGGCTGGGGGTGGGCCGGCACTAATCTGACTGCTGCAGGGGGGGCCTGATAGTGCGTGTTACAGTGGGTGGGCGCTGGAATTCAGATGGATTGGAGGGATTGGGTTGATCGCACAATGCTGGATGTCGTGCTCCAATCCCAATTCCTCCGTGTTTGCTGAGATTGGAACAGGCAAAAGAGAGGATTCCCGGCTGAACCGAGTCGTTCACACGGAAGATGCTAATCTAGTGCAAATAGGCGGGAATCTATAGATGAGGCAGTGGCCGAAAGTAATTCCAGCCAATTTCAGTGGTTCCATCAATGGTTCCATGTCTTATTGAATGAGGTTCCAGCTCTTGTGCTGTACAGTATCGCCGAGACACGTGCAACGCCAGTCTCCAGTCTCATCGAGCCATTGCCATTGATTCCCGCCCATCTTACTGTACGGAGTTATTGTTGAATTCAATGGTTGCATGTGCGTTGCTTACTCGTACTTTACTGTACATGCAGTACTGTGCAGTAACAGACAAGCCCAAAACATGACATACCTGCATGCCAATCAGTACCGGGATGGGATAGGATGGGATGCTTCCTTCAGAACTGTACTCCGTACTCGTACTGCACAGGCGACATGTTACCTACAGCTACATGTACATGGGATGCAGTGCAGTATACAAGGATATACATGCAGCAGCGTGCGTCTGTTGAATTTTGTTGGGCTTCTCCTCGAGCGATGCCATGCCACTCTGCTCATCCGACACATCCCATTGGTATCTCCAAGTATCCCTCACCCATTGTTAGGCCTCAATTCTGCTCTCAACTGTTGTTTATCACTGTACTGCTTCTTCGTATACAGTGGCTAATAACAGAGAGGAGAAAAGGAGAACTGGAGAATGAAGAAAGGGGGGGTTGGACCGTAATGGATCCTCACATTCCCACTCTTTTGGTGGGCGATAAACCATCTACCAGAGACGGTGTATCCAGTTACGAGATGCGATTCGCCACTCTGTTTCTATTCTCATGCTATTGTCCAGCGCCACCGAGAGCTAGTCTAGAGAAATGCTGCCTGTCCATGTAAAACGAATGTACATGGACGGAGCCTAGATGTAACAATACGTGGTGAGCTCCGACAGGCACAGCCCACATGCAACGAGCTGATCCGTCCGGCTCTTGGTTCAATGCGAATGCCTTGCCGTCTCAGACTCGGACTCAGACTCAGTCCATATCTTCTTACTATGTTCACTTTGGCGTTGCGCACGTAATCACTAGACGCCGTTTCTGCGGAACCAACGTAAGCCCTTGAGACGCAGCAACCGTCTGGCCTCCCACTTCCGGCATTGCTCTCATCCAATGGCTTGGGCTTTGGGGGACGTGCAGCGGTCTTTACTCTTTGTTCCCTGTTCCTTGGATGACATGAGCACAATCCCATGTGCTGGAATGCTGGGAGCTGCTTGTACAGGCAATTGGTAGCCCACATGGCTCTTCCACTCTCGTCTCACTCCTTGTCCTACTGCCTCTTTGGGCCCCGGGAGTCGCTCTGCAGCTGCTCTGTTTGGGGTCTCACCAGATGCCAATTCCGTCTCACACTTGGTGGGGGCAAGGGAAAGAAGCGAGAAGAATCCCATCGATCGAACCGGCGGGTTCGTGCAAACCCTGGCTGGCGTCTCGCCTGGGAGCCGCCGACCAGGGCAGATGTCGCGCAGACAAGCAAGCACTGAACAATGCCTATATTGAATTTTGAAGAGCAGAGGCAGAAAAGAGGGGGAAAGGCAAAATACCCCTCAAAAAGAGCAGCCGGATGCTACAGTACATAGTGCAATTGAAGCTCAATACATGTACCAGAAAGGCATCTCGGCTTGTGCCTTGCATTTAGCTCTTGAGCTCGAGTCCAATGGACGGAAAGGGGAGGCGGGCCTTCTTTTTGCTTCGGGCCTATCTCCTCAGGCAAAGTGAGAGAATGCGTACCAAGGTCTGCACCTAGTGCTTTGGTGTGGCAGCCGGTGCTCGATAGCATCTCATCTCGGAGTGCGGGCCGTTGGCGCCGCCCCTTTTCTTTTCCTCCAGTCAAAGGATTGAAAGCAAAGCAAATCCAGACGGATGATGAATACCATGCCCTCTCGAATGTAGGAATATCGATGGGAATCTATTGGTAGAACCCTGTAGGTAACATCAACAACAAAAGCCAAAGCAACATTGGAAAAACACAATACAACCCTCGCACAAACGCCCGGCAAGACATTCCGTTGTCAAAACCACATACCCATGCCATCCAATGTCTCTACCGGCGGAATAGCAACAAGACCCTCCCTCCATCTTCCCCTTGATTAGGCCGATGATCCCCCTCTTTCTCTCGCGGACCCCCAGATTCACCCTCACTTGCCTTTTCTCTTTCCGCTCTACCGTGCCCGTAAAAGCTCCGGCCGGCTTCAACGTTAAAAATCGAGGCCATGTAACCCAACCGGGAGAATTGCATCCATTCTGCCATAATTAATTGGCAGTTTACCCGACCATTGCTCGGCTCTTCTCTTTTGCTAGATTATTTGCTATTTTGCTACTTCTTGCATAAATCAAAATATCAATGTGTGAAGCAAAAAGAGGGCATCAATTCGACGCCAATTTTCCTGCAATGGCGCCCAAGTGGATAGAGTTGCAGCCCTCGACTTCTGGTCTCGTCCCATGCATGCATTGATTCTTCTAGTACATACGAGTACGAAAATGCTTCCAAGCTCGAAGCATGTGCGTGCCCTCACGCGTGTTTGTCTGTGTCCTGTATGCGGGGAAGTCGAATTGTCCGTGTGCTGCATCCCCATCCCACTTCAAAACGCTCGCGCGTGGAGAATACATGCAGTGCAACCAATGATGGACTCGTGAGGAACAAGAGGGGGAAATCGAGAACTTCAAATGCTCTCTCACCGCAACTATCAACTCGATGAAGCCTAACTCGCCACCATCACCACCGTCAAACAATGTAACGACATGAGCACTGCGAAGCTTGACTGCCGCTCCCACTGGCTACTCTACTCGTACGAGTCTCCGTACATGTCCGAGCACATGGCGGGGGGACCCAATGGCTTGTCTTGCCTATGCGTTTTTCTCTGTGCATGCGGTGGAGATCCGGAAGCTGCAGGAAGGCGTCGATGCTTGCGAGCGGAAAGCAAAAGCCTGGGCTTTGTTGGGCGTTCCAACGTCCGGCTTGCATTCAGGTCGGTGAGCCTTGATCGACCATACAGCTACGATACTCCAATAACTATACGAGCGTATCCAGATCCCGTTCACATGCAAAAACCGTCTCCTCCAAAAGCTCAATTGTGGGGGGAGCTTGTGCACTGGACCCAAGGCGAGCCATGTAAAGCTTGCCACGTTGGACGCCCCATTGCATTAAAGATTGAAGATGATGCACTTGCACGGCAATTGAAGTCTTTTTGGGATCTACCCGTAGGTGTGGTCTGGAATATGCTTTCTACGGAGACGAGGGCATCAAGAACAGGCTTGAGGGGTGCCGGCAAGGGCACACGCAGCCGAATGATATAACTGAGCCCAACAGAATCCAAGAGGATGCTGCTGCAAGGTGCCCTGCCCTGGCTGCTTGTTATCTGCAGACCGCTTGTTGCATGGTCATAGAGCCAGACTTCCGTCATGTTCCAGTCCAGTTGGTGGAGGTTCAGCGAGAGCTGATTGCCGGCAGTAAACTGACTCGAGTGCCACTGTTTGTGAGATGTGATGCAACATGACGACTGCTTGAGCAACGACGATGAAGGCTTTGAAACCATATCTTGTGGTGATGGATTTGTATGACCATCAGGCGATCGTCACAACAAAGCACATGTATCAACCAGCCACTGATACTTTGCAATGGTGTTCCAAGCCAAATTTGACCTTTTATTCCATACATGATGTATTGTTTCTTCGCCCAAACTATAATTAGAGTTGTGCTCTATTTGACTAACAAACATACATGTGGGTTACATATAGAGATATTACGACGCCACAGCATTAGGTTTTGTCGCGACGCGTAAAATTGGACTTGATGCTCCACGCGTATAAGTCATATATGATGCATCGCTTTTGTCACCAACAGCCAGAAATGAGAAAGAATCACTTCTGATGAAACTAAACGAAGCTTTTCGTGGTGTGACTTATTGGTTTAGGGCACGCTATCATCTTGGGCGTTGAATATTTCTGAAGCCACAGCAATACCGGTATAGTTTCATATCCCGAACATCAAGAACAATTAGCAGTTCGTTGCGCGCTTGTAATTAGATTGCTAAACCACAACGAAATGCAGCGGGCATACTTTGTATCCCATACCGTCGGTATCGATCCAATATCGATTCATTCCGGCCTTGTCCCAAACCATCAACCTACCCTGCACAAGACGCCAAAATTACAAAAAATCGGATTGGAAGCTTCATCTGAAACACACCCCAGAAGTCTGTGTCGAGACATTTGGAAATTTCCTGTGGCTCAGATCTAGCTAGACTAATGTCCAACCAAGCCTCGCTGTGCCACGCGTTGCAATTAAACTTCAATATATCTGCCTACTAGGCATCGTCCAACCGAACATGCCACGTTCGCGTCTCGTATTGAAGTGTATCAAGTAGCCTATTCGATTATCAATCAGGACACGGTTTCAAGATGATGCTGTCCTCCAGCTTTGTGTGTGACTCAGACGACGGGATCCAGATTGCCCGTCCGGCCCTTGACGATGCCTTCAATCTCGCTCGTCACCCATCCGCCGTAGAAGTCGCCCGGCTGGGGCTCTACGCGCTCGCCATCGACGAAGCAGTCCCACGGGCTAGCGTAGAAACTCAGGTAACCGCTGATGGGCTCAAACCCGGATGTCGGGCTGTTGTACGACCATATACGGTTGGAGACGGTGCCATCAGGCAGGGCGATGCTGTAGTACGTTGCTGCGCCTTTCCACTCGCACCAGCTGGAGCGGGTTGTACGCTTGAGGGACACCTTGATGCTAGATGGAGGGAGGTAGTAAGCTGGAAATTGGGTTGAAGCTGGTTAGTTTTTGCTTTAATGAGTGAGCCTGGACAGATGCCGACAGCTGAACAATTGATGCCATCATCACCATCATCCTCACCACTACCACCTTCTCATTTGGATGAAATTTTCAATGGATTCATTCACACAGAGAGACGCACTTGGCGGATGATGCGTTTCCAATACCCAAAACGCATCTTTCGTATCGGCAATCTCGGTGTCCTTGTACGTGATACGGAGATGCCGAGCAATCTTTTCCAGCCGCGGCGGCCGAGGAAACGACTGGACGTTTAGCTTGGTATTTGCAGCCATTTTGACAGCCTTGTAAAAAATCATATATTCAAAATATGGTTATCGAATCAATTCTTTGAATAGGAATGCATGCGCCGAAGATATGGACATGATATAATATGAATCCGTTGCTGGCAGCTCAACTTACACCAAATGGACGCATCATGGATTCATATGGGCCATGGCCAAAGTGTGGCTGGTGATGTTCCTTTCTTGGCCAAATCTGCATCGCTATCTGTGGCGGTGCTTGTCGATTTTCTTGTTGCGTCACCCCGCCTTATCCGCCACCTGACTTGATTCCAACCATCTCCGAACTTGGCCATTCGAATCCCTAAACCAAGGAAGAAGAAAAAAAAACCATCACCAACTCGTTCCTATCTCGGCATCTTACAACTCCTCATAAAACCCTTTCCAAACTCCTTCTCAGAAACTCCCTTCTACTTAGCCTCTCCATCTCCAACACCGCAATCATGTCCAACCGCCAACTCGCCCGCGACATGCAAGTCGAATTCCAAGCCCGCTTCCAGGCGAAACAAGCCCGGCGCGAGGCCCAAAAGGCCGCCAAGCAGGACCCGATCCTCAAGAAGCAGATCCAGGACCTGCTCAAGAAGGGCGAGACGCAAAAGGCCTACCAAAAGGCAAAGATGCTGCTCTCCAAGCAGGCGCTCGCCGCCCAGATGGACCAGATGGCCGACATGGCCGAGCTGTCGTCGGCCCAGATCCAGGCCAACAACGCCATGAACAGGATGACGCACATGATGGCCTCGTCGTCGCGCACTATGAACCTCGCCCAGAAGAACACCAATCCCGAAAAGGTTTGTTTGGTTTCCCTCCCCCCTTTTGGATCAATCGATTCGCTAACCCGGGCCCTCTGTCAGACCCTCGTTACCCTGGAACAGTTCAAGCAGCAGAACGAAGAATACGCCATGACAAACGGCATCTACCAGGACGCCATCACCCAATCCACCTCTGTCCAAGTCGGCGAGGACGCCGTCCACGAACTGCTCGGTAAGCTCGCCGACGACGCCGGCCTGGAACTCAGCTTCGAGCTCAACAAGGCGACGCCCCAGACCGCTGAGCCGCAGACGGCGGAGCCGACGGCCGAAGAGGAGGACAAGCTGCAGCAGAGACTGCGTGCTCTGCGTGCTTAGATTTTCGTGGAAATTATTTAGCGTTTTCTTTTTGTCTCACCCCAACTTACTTACATTATTGTTATACACTGCGGTCGACGTAAAGGACGAAGTGAAATGTACGGAAACCAAGTTTTTGATGAACCGGCGGGCTGCAATTTTCCGGTGATTTTTCTCTTTTTGGCTGTTTGGACAGGGGTTTGGCGTTTCTTTTGGGCTGGAGGGCTTGTTTTTGCTTTGGGGTTTACTGGGATCGAACTGAACTACCAAGAACATGTTGAGGAGTTTAAGCATTAGAGCTGCAAACACTTTGTGCTCAACTCTTGCGATTTTCTTGCTTTGCTACCTCAGGGGCCTGTTTGATATGCCATACCCATTCATACAATACATACATACATACAATGGGCCTTGTTTACCACCAATACATACATGTACAAATGCCATAGTTCTGGTGTCTATATGTTTTCCTAGCTCTTCTCTTGTCGTAACCGTCATAAACCGTTCCAATCCAATGTACACCGACATGATAAACCCTTGCAAGTCTAACTATGAGACCAATTTTCTCACATATGCAGAAATGCCTTTTAAGAACCGTATATCATCATCTCGCTCACATGTACAGACTCGCCACGGCTGTAATGTCCCTCTTGATCATCTCCTGCGCCTGCTGCATCTTCTGATACAGCTCGGGATCGCCAATGATCCTCGCCGCGTTCTTCACCTCTCTGCACGTCTCGTCAAGCCGCGTAATTGTCCGCACAATGGTGCCCTCGAGGACATCCGTCAATGCCGTGATGTTCTTGAAGCTCATTCCCCTGGCCCACTCATACACCACCTCCATGAGGCCGAAGCGGGGCCTCGACACAAAGTCATTCGAGTCCTCGCTCGACTGGATCACTTGCAGTCGTGTCTGCACGTCGTTGACCTTTTCGGAGATGGCGATGATGGTGTCACGTCCACGCTCGAGGTTGCCGGTCAAAGTAGTTTCCGTGAGCGTCTTCTCTTGGAAGACAAAAGAGGACAAGAGGGCAGCAATTTCGGCAGGGTCAAAGTCGGCAAGGACGTTGTCGAGGATGAGTTCCGTCAGGACGAGCTCGTCGCCCGAGTGGACTTCGCAGGCGACCTTGCCCTTGAGCTGAATACGCGATGAATCGTCGATAAAGTCGAGTTCCCTGAGCACTTGAACACGCTGTTCGTAGTCGGGAAGTAGCTGAAGGTTTTGATCTGAAAGAGATTGTTTCAACTGAGCAATGTGCTCTGTGATGAGCCACTCGTCGTGGCACATGGCAAACTGGAATTCATTAGTAAAACCAACTTTAAAGATAAATAATTCTAAGATATCAGCAAAACTTACGTGTTTCAAAAAGGACGGGCACTTTGTGGCCCCAGAGTTGGCCATCGTCTTGGACAGCTGGAATCTCTTCTCAATCATTTCCTGTAGCTGCAAGCTCTTGACCTTGCTCATGTCCATCTCGTCCCACCGGTCATCCCAGGCCGCGCAGACCTCCTGTATCTTGTCCAGCGCTTCTTGTCCGGCTTGTTTACCTTTGAAAATCTCGGGTATAACTCCCTTTAGAACCCACCTGGTAAGGCATTCGACATCATTCAGGGGGACGAACATATTCTTAGTAGTAAGTCGCTTCTTCCCCTGAGGAAGCTTCTGCATGTATTTGCGGAACGCGGGAATGAAGGGTAGCTGGTCCGTTACGTCGCGCCGCTCCCTTAGCGGCTTGATGGCACAGACATGCAAGATGGGCTCTTCAAAGGACCCCTTGGGACTCATGCCCTCGGCAAGGAGTACACCGGCTGTGCGGATGCCTTCCCAGTTAAAGACGATCAGCCGCTGCGGCGTAAACATCCTTCGACCGATGGAAATCTTGAGCAAGGCCTTGTACAACTCCGTCGTCAGCCGCTTGTAGTCTTGAGCGGCCTGGTGGCATTCATCCACCACGCCGTCGCAGACTTTGCACGACTCTCTCTTGACCTTTGCCAGATCTGCTTGAGCGAGCTTGACGTCCTTTTCGTGCTCTGGCAGAAGTTGCTGCGTTGCATGCTCTGAGAAACTCCTCTTGATCATTTCTTCAATCTTGAGTGCCTCCACTCTCAGTAAGTTGAGAATCATGTTATAAGTCAGCCTGAACTGAGACTTTAGCTTCGATGGCTCTCCCAAAATCATGTTGCGCAGCTCAGCAACGGGAGGTGCTTCGTCGCCTCCCGGGGGCACGATGATGACGGAGCCAACTTTGTCAAGACCACGACGGCCAGCACGGCCAGCCATTTGCGTGTATTCGCCAGGCAGGAGATTGCGGAATGAATGGCCATCATGCTTGCGGTACCCAGAAAACACCACCGTTCGGGTGGGTAGGTTGAGACCCATGGCAAACGTCTCGGTTGCAAACAAGACTTTGACAAGCGTCCTTGCGAACAAAATCTCCACCAACTCCTTTACAATGGGTAGCAAACCGCCATGATGCACCGCGATGCCTCTGGCTAGGAGCTCCCGGAGCCTGATAATCTGTGGTAGGACTCGGTCCTCGGGCTTTAGACGGGCAATGGACTTTTCAATCACCATGTGAATGGCGCTCTTCTCCGAAGCCGTGCAAAAGTCTTGGTTGCTCAATGCATCTGCATTTTCCTCGCATCGCTTCTTGGAAAAGACGAATATACAGGCCGGCAGAAGAGTCTGTTTCCGTAGATACTGAACCATGTGAACCCATATGTTCTTGTCTTGTGCAGCCGAAGACCGTCCACCTGGAGCTCCAGCACGGCCCATGTGTCCCGGATTATGGCTTGCTCGAGGAGGCCCTCCTCGGCCTCTCTGCTGGGCGCCTCCACGACCTCCGCGTTGCTGCTGGCCTCCTCTCTGGGGACCGCCCCGACCACCACCGCCCCGCTGATTTCCCTGAGAACTGCCTCCTCGGACCGCGACGGTGTTGGTGGCAGGTGTCTTTTCCTTACTCTGGGTTGCCTTGTGTGCATCCTTCCAACCGTTTTCCAGGAACTTCTTTTCTGAATCAACAATCTTGTGAATGTTCTTGCCGGCCCACAGGTAGTGCTCAAGGGGAACTGGTCTCTTGGCTGTAGAAATGACGTAAATGTCTCTTTGCTTGGTTCTACCAACCCAGGAGGCAAACTCGTGAGTGTTGGGGACGGTGGCCGACAGCAGAATGAGAGAGATATGCTCGGGCAGCATAATGATGACTTCTTCCCAAACGACACCTCGCTCATAGTCGTTGACGTAGTGAACCTCGTCGAAGATGACAAACTCGACATCGCGAATCAAGTCTGCTCCGCGGTACAGCATACTGCGCAGAATCTCCGTTGTCATGATGAGACAGCTAGCCTCAGGATTGATCTGGACGTCACCTGTCAAGATACCCACCTCGTCAAACTCTTGTCGAAAATCGCGGAACTTCTGATTGCTAAGGGCTTTAATTGGTGATGTGTAAATGGCCTTTGTCATGTGCTTGGCTGCCAGGGCTATGGCATACTCGGCCACGACAGTCTTTCCAGCAGAGGTATGCGCTGCAACAAAGACGGAGTCGCCGTTTTCCAGATGGTACACGGCTTCCTTTTGGAACGTGTCAAGCTCAAAAGGCCACTCTCGAGCCATGTCGGGGACGAGCTCTCTGAAATTAGGCATGTCGTGCTTGATGTCGACCATGTGTGCCCATTCACGCCCGGCCTTTTTGGCACTGGACGCTGCGAGAACACCATGAGGTTCAAGAGACGGAAACTCCACGGGCAGCAGGTCGTCGATGTCATCTTCGTTTTCCTCATCCTCTGCCGAATCTCCTGAAACTTCAGGGGGTGATGATTCCTCCTCCTGGTTGACATCTTTTGCGTCTTCGGGGTCCTCCTCAAGCTCCTGCTTAATCGCAGCAGCAGCATCCTCATCCACTACCGTCTTCTTGGCAAAGTCAATGCCACGGTCCATCCCGGGAGCAATCTGTAGCAGTCCTCCTTCATCACCCAGCTGGATCACCCTCTCCAATTTGCTTCCAGTCGCTGCATTATCAGCACCAGTCACTCCGCCGTGAATCTGATCCTCCAGGGCGGCAGTGGCCTCGATACCCTCCAGTCCACCAGGCGCAAAAGGAAAGAAACCAGCAGCTCCCCTGACGAAATCCGCCCTGCTGGCCGGTTTCCTGAGAAGACTAGTCGAGTTCTTTGCCGTGGCACCGCTCATAGGTACAGTCACATTCTTGTATCCCGTCACGCGGCCCTCGAGTCCGTGGCGCAAGAACCTCGTCAATGTGCGCGTCTGGGGCGGTGCAATCTTGAACAGGGCCGTGTAGTCGGCCTCAAAGTCCCATCTCTGCTGTAGACGATCCAGCCACTCGACAGAGAATTCGGGAGAGGGCATGAGCAGCTCATTTTCCAGGCGCTGCTTGAGCTCTTGGGGATTTTGGAGCCGCCGTTTCCTGGGCCCAGAGCTGGGGATGCCCTCGTCCTGAGACGCCAGAAGGGCATCAATGCTAGCCATGGCGTAGGGCAGCTGAATATGAGATGATACCTGGATCTTTATTTCTCTTTATCTGACCAAAGAATATGTGAGTCTTCAGCTGATGAAATGTGTGATGGTAGTTGAAATGATTGACAGGTTCCAGATGCTGTGAAGCTTAGAGGTTAAGTTGCCCCGCCATGGGAAATGCGGGTCTGGGCTGCAGGCAATTGAGAGCTGGCAAAGGCTCTATTGGGACTGGATTGGGCTCTGGACTACGGGCAGTTGATTTCAATCTCACGGTAATAATGAATGGATGGAGGATGAATATCAACGTAGTTGTGCAATTGAATTGTTCTTTTTTGAATAGTATAGTGTCTAGGATAGGGGATTGTTTAAACAGCCAGAAAAGACACGCATCTTACACAGGTCGTCTCTTCTAATGAAACAGCCTGAAAACAAATACACCATCTTCCGTCTCACAGCAGCCACTGCACACACAATGGCACGGCAAAGGGCGTGTGCTTACAAAAAGCGCATAGGTAATTACGAGTACAAGTCCATTATTTTCCTCTCCGTCCGTCTATTGAGAATTTTTTTGACCAGAGGTCCAACAGAATTGCTAGCCTGATGCGCTTCACCACCTCCCCCCTGAAGTCAAAATCCCCTCCATCCGATTTGATTCCACCACCCCTTTGAGATATTATAACGTCAGCCCGGATAGCTCCCCCCCTCTTGTTTCTTTCTTTCTTTATTTTTTATGTGTTCATATCCGTTAGATTGAAAACAAGATAGTGTATTTCATCCTTCTTTGGCGCTGGGAGTTTACAATCGCAGCATCTTGGCGGCAAAGTTCTCAATCAGCTGCTCGTTGGGGAAGGACATCTCCTCCAGCTTCTGGGCGTAGGGAGTGGGCACCTCGGCACCGGTGACTCGCTGGGCAGGGCCATCAAGGTAGTCAAAGGCATACTCCATGGACAGGGCGAGGATCTCAGCACCAACACCGAAAGCAGGGTAGCCAGACTCGACGACGAGCAGACGGTGGGTCTTCTTGATGGACTGGACAATGGACTCAAGATCCAGGGGCTTGATGGAACGCAGGTTGATGACCTCAGCCTCAACACCGTAGTTCTTCTTCAGGTTCTCGGCGGCAACGAGGGACTGGCCGACGCATCGGGACATGGTGACAATGGTGAGGTCCTTGCCAGCACGCTCAACCTTGGCCTTTCCAAAGGGGATGACGAAGTCGTCCTTCTGGGCAGCCTCGGACATGGGGAAGCTCTGGCCGTACATGAGCTCGTTCTCGAGGACGACGACGGGGTTGGGGTCGCGGATGGCGGCCTTGAGCAGACCCTTGGCGTCTTCGGAGCTCCAGGGGGAGACGACCTTGAGACCGGGGATGCTGCCGTACCAGGCAGAGTAGTCCTGAGAGTGCTGGGCAGCGACACCGGCAGCGAAGCCGTTGGGGCCACGGAAGGTGATGTTGCAAGGCTGGATACCACCAGACATGTAGAGGGTCTTGGCAGCGGAGTTGACAACATGGTCAATGGCCTGCATGGCGAAGTTGAAGGTCATGAACTCGCACTATAAAACGGGAAGGGTTGTTAGTTGATATTGCAGTCACAACAGAGGAGGATTGGGCAAAAAGAAGATGCCATGTCTGTACAAGCCAAATACAGGAACAGAGAGACAGGGGCATGTGCATCGACATCATATAGCAATGGCATATATGGAGATATAAAAGTATAAAACTCACCACAGGGTGCAGTCCGCTCAGGGCGGCACCGGTAGCCAGACCAGCGAAACCCATCTCGGTGATGGGAGTGTCAATGACACGCTGCTCGCCGAACCGATCCAGCAGTCCCTTTGTGACCTTGTACGCTCCGTTGTACTGGGCAACCTCCTCACCCAGGATGAAGACCTTGGGGTTGGCCTCGAGCTCCTCGGCCAGAGCCTCGTTGAGGGCATCTCGGACAGTGTACTCCTTGACGCCAGCGCCCTCGGCGTACGCCCTGCTCTGCGACGATCCGCCAAAGTAGACGGGGCGCGCAATGGCCTGTGAAAAGGACGGCGCATTCGCCTTGATGGATGTGGCAGCTCGTGTCGAGGCAGCCAGACGAGCTGCGGGCCGGAGGAATCGGGACATGGCGGGCTGAGGCTGAAGATTGGCTGCTTTGAGAAAAGAACGGTGGTTTATCGACAAGAGGACACGAAACCGCTCGCAGCTTAGCCGTCTGCTGTCTAAACGGGGGACAGGCGGGAGTTGGGGAGAAGAGGCTTTGGTGTTTTGTGCTCTGGAGCGGTTTTAGTTTAGCTGGAGGCTGCTCCCAAAAAAGACCAAGAGGGAATTTCCGGCCCCAAGCAAAAAAATTCCCCAAAAAGCTCGTCCAGCCAATGGAGCATAGCGATGGACTTTTTTTTTGCGCCTTTGCGAGCTACAGCTGGGTTCTGCCCGCTAATGGCCAGGGCCTTACAGCGGGACGTTGGCGCTGAACCCGCCTGTAATCTTTGTTGGGGAGGGCCAAGGGTGGGTGCTGACTAAGGCGCCTTCTCCGCTGCCGGAGGCTTTTTCGCCGCGATAAAGCGACGGGTTGTCGAATCAGAAGGGCGAATTGGGCTGCGATAATGCATCTGCCGGAACTAAGCGGACCCGGGGATCAAATCAATTGCAGATAAGGCAGCGACTGGAACATGCGAAACGCTTTGAAAGATGCACACGAAATGGCTCACAAGAGCAAGAGCAAGAAAAGGCAGACAGCAAAACAAGTTGGCGAAATGGTCATTTCATGCAAAAATAGAGAAATTATTAAAAAGATGCAGCGTTTTGCATCTTTTGCTGTAGCTGTAGCCATTACATATGCGTACAAAAATGTGCCGATTGTTTCATCAGCAATGCATCGTCATCCCGTTCAAGTAATCATGCTCGACGCCGCTTTTTTTATATCCTCCCACTGGGGTCGCTCGTTACTCCACGTCAATCAAGGTATCAAAATCCAAGATGGTATCAATTGCTTGGTCCCCTTCACACATACACACGCACTCCCTTCTTCCCCTCTCCCTTGTCCATGTTTAAGCAGAAGGCTTGCGGCCAACCATCAGGTACATGGGAGTGAACAGGTGCTCACGGCCACCGGCAACCAGGCAGTCAGCAGCGAGAGCCAAGCTGTCGGCCGTCTTCTTAGTGCCAGCAGGGGCAAGGCCGATCTTCTCCAGCAGACCAGCCAGGTTGTGGGCAATGGTGCGGCCCCAGGTGGTCATGCGGACAATGGTAAAGATGTCTCCAACCGACTGAATGTATCTCAATTCACCGGACAGAGGCCAGTACCAGGGAAGGGGGTCGGGGCGGTCAGCGAGATCCTCATGTCTGAGGAGCTCAAAGCCGACAGCGCGCATGGCGTCCAGAGCCTCGGACACCTTGCACATGTTGGAGATGCCGTCACCCTGCTCGATTCCGAGACGGATCTCGCGGTGGTGCAGGTTGTTGTTATCATATTCATCAGTCATAAGCCACTCGTAGACACCAAAGACACCGCCGGGCTTCAGCACGCGGAAGATCTGGCCGTAGATGCCCTCCAGAGTGGGGGCGTGGACGGTAGCCTCAATGGCATAAACAGCGTCGAAAGTGTTTTCAGGGAACGACATTTGCTGCGGGAGGGAATTGCGTTAGTATAGGTCAAGATATAGAACAAGTTGTGCAGGTCAAACATACCATAAAGTCGCCCTTGACAAAGGCCAGTTGCTCAGAAAGGCCCTCCTTCTGGGCATAGTGGGTTGCTCGGTCGATCTGGTAGTCGTTGTTGTTGAGACCGGTGACGTGGCAGCCGGTGAACTTTGCAATCTCACGGGCAGGGCCACCGACACCGCAGCCGACATCGAGGACTTTCATGCCCTCCTTGATGCCAATGGTGTGGGCCAGGTAGTGCTCGTGACGGGCAATTGCCTGGTAAAAGGGCTCGCCGTGGGAGAATCGGCAGAAGTGGAAAGACTGGCCCCAGCCATACTCGTACAGATCCGTCGCCAGGTTGTAGTAGTGTCTCGTGAGAGTGGCATACTCGGCCGTTCGTGCCTGTTGATTGGAAGGTTAGAAACCGTGGTTTAAATCGATCAATCGCCCTCTCTTCCAAAGGGAGAACTAAAAGAGGTAGAGCGAGGAGGGAAAAGAAGAACTTACGGCACGCTCCTCGGCGGTCTCGTTCTCGGCGGGCTTGTTGTCCCAGTGCTTAAAGTACTCGTCGACAGCGGCCTTCTTGGCGTCGGAGCCCTTGGAAAACATGGCAGCAATGCCTCCCTTGGCCTTGGCCGAGTTGCCGTGCAGAGCCTTGTTGAAGGCGGCGTCTCGCGCCTTGTCCTCCTTCTCGAGAGCTACGGGTGCCATGTTGAATTAGGTGGTTGTAGCAGGATAGAATTAAAAAATTAAGATGGAAAATTCTCTAGTAGCTGCACAAAAAGAGGGTCAAAGGAAGGAAGAAAAAGAAGAAGAGAGAACTAAAGGCACACAACGAAGATGGAGATGCTCCAGAGGTTGGGGAAAAAGAGGACGGGTGGCTGCCACGCGAATGAGCGGAGCTGGGACCTTTTATGCGTTGTCCTTTGTTTGGGTCTTTTTGGCATCAGAATCGCAATGCAGCAATTTCATGGCACCCGTCCGCTTCTTTTTACCCCTGACGAACGGCAACCGCCAATCTCCAATTCTAATTCTGGGCTTGTGATATCGCACTAGACGAGCAATTTGAGCCTTTGGTTGGTTGGATCGAGGACGGGCTGCCACGTAAACGGTAGGCGGTGAGCGCCCCGCAGTGTGCGAATACGAACGCGAACTCGCTTTGGGTGTCCTTGCATGCGCCTCTTTTTTTTGCGGTGTATTCCTCCGTCGGCTTCACTTTTTTTTCGTGCTAAGGATGCGGTATAAACTCCATATTAGGGGAGGTGTATCTGCGGAGCCAAGCACCAAATCTCCAAATACGCGTATAAGTTGCAATTAGTGCTGCTACTAGGCATTCCTCGTTCAGTGGTATCATCTGTATTCGCTCTCGTACTGTAGAAATCGTTGTCGGATGGATGGTTGCGAGCTGAGATTAGGTACTAAGTCGCATTGATGTGGCAACATCCGTCCGTGTCTTTGAAATTGGGAGTGACGTCCATTCCTCCCTCTCCCCAGCCGCGTGTCCAATTTCCCATATCTGTATCCGTACTCCGTACGTACAATCATCTTATCGTTGTACAAGCAGAAAAGCATGTGCAAATCTTGTCGAGATGTGGCATGTTTCTGGAAGCCACAGGCACATACAGCCTAAACGTGCCTGATCCGAATCCTGGAATTGTATCGAAGCCACTTTTTTTTGCTTTGCAATGCGCTGGGGTGGCTATCGATAAGATTCCACATCATGCTTATGTAACCCTTATTTGAGGCGGGCGGTGGCAGGTCTCCACCAAGATTTCTTTGCACGTCGCGATCCGATCTTGGATTTGCAGCTTGCATCATACAGTTACATTTACAGTTGCGCTTCGAGAAGAAACAACATCGTCAATTCATCGCTGCATCTCGTCGCCCATTATGCCACCCCAAATCAAACAAGATCTCAACCGGTCGGGATGGGAGACGACCGACTTTCCCTCTGTCTGCGAAAACTGCCTGCCCGAGAACCCCATGGTCAAGATGCTAAAGGAAGACTACGGAGCCGAATGCAAATTAGTATGTCGCCCCCTGCTTGATACCATCTCATTCCATCGAAATGTATGCTAACAGAATTGCCAGTGTACGCGACCATTCACAGTTTTCAGCTGGGCTGCTGAGCGCGCCCAAGGCCGTAAGAGAAGGACCAACGTCTGCCTGACTTGCGCTCGACTCAAAAACTGCTGCCAGAGCTGCATGCTGGATCTCAGCTTCGGCCTACCCATCACCGTCCGTGACGCCGCGCTCAAGATGATCGCTCCGGGGCCTCGATCCGATGTCAACCGAGAATACTTTGCGCAGAACAACGAAAAGTTGATCGAGGAAGGCAAGGCCGGAACGGAAGAGTACGAGAAGACGGACGAAAAGGCCCGCGAGCTTCTGCGCCGTCTCGCCGCCAGCAAGCCGTACTTTCGCAAGGGCAGAACCGTGGACGAGTCAGAACTCGCTGGCGCAAGAGCTGGAGGGAATGCTGCAGTTGGAGCCGGTGTAGGAGGCCCTGGCCCGATTCGAACTCGAGATTCAAGGGCCGCAGCAGCCGCGGGCGCGAGGCCCGGCGGCAAGGGGCGAGGCCGTCCAGCATTCCCGAGCGCAGCACAACTCCCACCAAGCCCCAAAGATTGGCTGCCGCCGGATGACCCCAACATCATGTCTCTTTTCGTAACGGGCGTGGAGGACGATTTGCCCGAGCACAAGCTCCGCGACTTCTTCAAGGTTCATGGGAAGATCAAGAGCTTGGTGTGCTCTCACATGTCCCACTGTGCGTTTGTCAACTATGAGACGAGAGATGGAGCCGAGAAGGCGGCGGCTGCTTGTCAGGGCAGGGCGGTTATTGCTGGATGCCCGCTGAGGATCCGCTGGGGACAGCCAAAGGCGATTGGCACCATGGATCGGGAGCAGCGCTACCAGATGCTGCAAGATGCTCGCATCCGCCAAAACAAGCCGCAACAGCGCGCCCTGGAAGGCGGCCAGCAACCAAGTGTAGCGAATCGTGCGATTGCTGCACCACCACCTGGCGCAGAAGAAGCGCCCACCTACGCAAGCATGTCTGGAGAGTAAGAGGATTTCGCCATATTGACTTCTTTCTTATTCCTTGTTTTCTATTTTCATTTTTGTTCTATCCATCATCTTCTGGCGTTTCGGTGCTATAGGGAGACTACAGCGGGTTGCATATTACGTCGCCTACATATCGAGGAATTCAACGTGATGGAAGGCCAAGTTTATCGTGTGTCATTGGATTGGAGGGTATCATGAGTCCAGTAATTCTACATAGTTTTTTTTTACAATGATATATACAAAGGCTGCTCATCAATTGCAGCCACAACCACCACCACTCTTGCCATTGCCTGCCGTCAGGATACTGTCATTATCGCCTCGCTCGGTGTGTTCGTGTATTCGCAGCTCTGTTGTTTAAAGTATTAGAAAAGTAACAACATCTTGAGAACCAGTCCTGTAAATCTTACTGTACGTGTGCTTGTCGCCGTCGCTCTCAATCTTTTCTCCCTGGACAATGTTCTGGCGCAGGATGGTGGCGACATCCTCGGCATGTTTGATTGCCGTCTGGATGTTGGAGTCAGAGTCAAGCGCGCGGTTCTCTTGGAAACCCTGTCGGATCTGGTTCTGGGCGGCAGAAAGGACATGGACGTCGCCTGGATTCAATTGTTAGTCTTGCTTTTGATGTCGGGATTATAAATGAAGACCGGGCTTTTCGAGGGAGCGCATCTTACCCTGAAAGGCGATTCGCGCAGCGCGCATGAGGTTTCTATAAGCCGCCAATGACATGGTATCGGATGGTTCAGACAGAATCGCTAGCAAAAAGAAAGAAGAAGACGAATTACAGTTGGTATCATGCAGGCGAATGGAAGTGCATGTATTCAAGATTAGTAGCGGGATGATATCAATTTTGAAGCTGCTGCTAAACAACGGAGACCCGGTTCTGCCGTCTTCCGCCGACATCCCACCATAGATGGCACTACCAGCCCCTGTCGAAACCCCACCATTGATTGGCCGTTGGTGGGAGAAGAGGAAAAAAAAAAGAAAAAAACTGGAGATTGCCTCACTGCCCTCAGTCCAACCTTTTTTTTCCCTCCTCAACCCAAAGTCTGTCATTGCAAATCATCACAATGGCTTCCGTCTCGCAGGTTGTCACTCTCCCTCTTCCCGCCCTGCCCGAGGGCTGGGCTGCCGACAAGGACTTCAAGGCTGTCGGTAAGCTGTCCGGAGCTGTCCAGCGCAGCATCGAGCCTGTTGGACCCCATTTCCTGGCCCACGCCCGCCGAGCTCGTCACAAGCGCACCTTTTCCGAGGATGACCGGATCCAGGCCCAGGAGAGCGCCAAGAACGTCGAGGATGTTGACGATGGCGATGAGAGCGAGCCTGAGGACCCCATGATGCTTCAGAGCCAGGCCAAGGACTGGAAGGTATGTATCGAAACATGAGAGGGGTTCATATCGGGATTGGGATTGTCAGTCCAATTCGGCCAGTACTAACAGAGACACACAGACTCAGGACCACTACAAGGTTCTCGGCCTGTCCAAGTACCGCTACAAGGCCACCGAGGAGCAGATCAAGAAGGCCCACCGCAAGAAGGTCCTCAAGCACCACCCCGATAAGAAGGCTGCCCTGGGCCGTGCCGAGGACGACCAGTTCTTCAAGTGTATCCAGAAGGCCACCGACATTCTGCTCGACCCCATCAGACGCCGCCAGTTCGACTCCGTCGACGAGGAGGCCGACGTCGAGCCCCCCACCAAGAAGCAGCTGCAAAAGGGCGACTTCTACAAGCTCTGGAGCAAGGTCTTCAAGTCCGAGGCTCGTTTCTCCAAGACACACCCCGTCCCCACCTTTGGCGATGCCAACGCCACCAAGGAGCACGTCGACGAATTCTACAACTTCTGGTACAACTTTGACAGCTGGAGGAGCTTCGAGTACCTCGACGAGGATGTCCCCGACGATGGCGAGAGCCGTGACCACAAGCGCCACGTCGAGCGCAAGAACCAGAACTCTCGCAAGAAGAAGAAGGCCGAGGACAACGCCCGTCTGCGTAAGCTGCTAGATGACGCTTCCGCCGGCGACGAGCGTATCAAGCGCTTCCGACAGGAGGCCAACGCCGCCAAGAACAAGAAGAAGTTTGAGAAGGAGGCTGCCGAGAAGAAGGCCGCTGAGGAGGCCCAGGCTAAGAAGGAGGCCGAGGAGAAGGCCAAGGCTGATGCCGAAGCCGCCGCAAAGGCTGACCGTGAGGCCGGTAAGAAGGCCAAGGAGGCTGCCAAGAATGCCGTCAAGAAGAACAAGCGTGTGCTCAAGGGCTCCGTCAAGGACGCCAACTACTTTGCCTCTGGTGATGCCTCTGCTGCCCAGATCGATGCTGTCCTGGGCGACGTCGAGCTGGTGCAAGGCAAGATTGATCCCGATGAGATTGCTGCTCTTGCCGGTAAGCTTAACGGCCTGACTGTTGCGGACGAGATCAAGGGAGTCTGGACTGCGGAGGTCAAGAGGCTTGTTGATGCTGGCAAGCTGAAGGAGGGAGAGGCCAAGACGCTGGTGTAAGCGGTTTGAGGACGGGTTGGATGGAATTGGAGGTTTAGAACTAAAAATTAGACGGTCATGACGATGATGAATAGAATGGACTTTGATGGTCAATGTTTATCTGCTTGAAACTGTGTATACGATGTGAAATAATCTTGCCTCCGTGTGGTTGGAGGTAGTGTGAGTTGAGTAATAGAGACTTTAATATTACCCGGATAGAATAGTAGACTTGAGATGGGTAACTGCTATAACAAGTTCAATTCCTTAATTCTGATAAACTTCATTAATCCGTTCCGAGATCATGCTTGCTATCGATGGTAAAGTGCGTTTCTCCTTGCCGTCTAATCCGCTCAATAGCTTCCAGGGCTCAATTAAGTTGTACACTCCAGATTTCTGCTTCTCAGTCATGCACTCAAACAATACCTTTTCCATGACGCTTTTGTTCTTTAGTTTCTTCGCCCGAGACACAGCGCCTCTCCCGCTCTGTCTGGCAAACTGCAAGACAAGAGCGGCAACTCCTGCGGCGATGGGAGTCGAACAAGATGTTCCCGATTGCCGTAACTCGGCCTCCCCGTCCGTGAATCCAGTCGGCCATGCTCCTTTGACATCTTCTCCGATGGTACTGAAGTTATACTTCCCTTGCTTACCAAGCTTGCAGAATTGAGATTGGATCGTGCGGGTCTTGTTAGAGTATATACAGAAGACTTCGGGGAGGCAGGCAGGAAATCCAAGTTTCTCATCAGCCTTATTGGACGCTGCCGCAAAGAGAAGCACCTTGTTGTGATAATCGTCGATGACGTCTTCGATATCTTCATTGCTATGCGGAAAGGCAAATGGCATGACGATGATATCCACTTCCCACTCTTTCACGGCGTATTTGATTGCCTATGCCCATGATTATCCGTAAGTGATAGGAATGGGTGAATTAGGGACCGTATTTCATACCTTTGCAATTAACTTCCCTGTGTTCTCTTCTTCACGTCTTGTTTTCCAGACTCTCCCACAAAAAATCTTAGCCTGTGGTGCCGTCTTCGCTAACAAGTAGGTTGTATGAGTGCCATGCCCGACTTCATCGAGTATATCTCTTGTATCGTTGACAAAGTCCCAGCAGTTTTCAGTTGGGATTCTTGCGCTAATTAATGGATGTTGAAGATCAATTCCAGTATCGAGGATGGCGATCTTCACTTCTCCACATTTGACACAACTCATAAGACTATGGGTCTCTTGTTCAAGCTGTGTGAACCATTTGTCTGATGCTGTGTTTCTGTGGAAGGGTCAGTAAAAGGACCAGATGACGTGTTTTCTCTGTGTCTCACATTTGTGGTGGGCTTTGCTCAA
Source organism: Trichoderma sp. IMV 00454 (assembly GCA_001931985.1). NCBI lineage: Eukaryota > Fungi > Ascomycota > Sordariomycetes > Hypocreales > Hypocreaceae > Trichoderma > Trichoderma sp. IMV 00454. The sequence continues at coordinate 674,517 of MSJK01000129.1, forward strand.
CAGAGGGCTCGTCAAAAATGACATTAGCTAACGGTGTGACACCGGAGAGCTCCTGTTCCAAGTCCTTGAATGAAGCGTGTGGGCCTAGCATGGAAAGAAGGTTCTGCTCCAAAGGGCTCACAACCTTCTGATAAATGTCCCACATCCCGAGATGAGGATCTTGGGGGTCATACTTGGCGTATGTTTCCACGGCTAAACAAGCGCTCATTGACTCAATGAATTGCTGTTTTGCCCACTCATCTCGGTCCAAGTCTTTCAATCTGTTAAGCATCCTTGATGCTTTTGGAAGATCTAAACGCAGATTTTGAGTAGAATCCGATGGGACTCGATGTTTCTGTAGTTCTAGCTCGAGGAGAAATCTGGCAAGTGTAACCATATCTGGCATTGGATGATAACCCTTATGTAACTTTGTAGGCCGCGTGCTGCCCTGTGCTGCTACCCAGCAAGCAGAAAGGTAAGGGCGCCTGAAGTTGAATGTTGCAGGGCCGCCATTCTCATCGAATTGAAAAAAGGAAATATCAGCACTGTCCCAATACTGCTGTAGCCAAGGACCATCGAGCAGTTGCATGAAGGAGTACATTAAAATCACGGCTAGGATTCTTCTTTCTCTTGGAAGAAGAATAATGCGGTCTTGTAGGATCTTCTGCAATGACACCCGTTTTCCAAGGTCACCGGACATAGCTTGATCTGGAAAGAACTCAGCGGCGAAGCCTGTGGGAGTGATGGGAGTGGCCACAATCTTTGGCTTCAAGCCTGATATACCATCAAAGAGAACCTGGCAGGGAGGATCCAGCTTCTTTGTAGCGAAAGATGTAGGACATCTAGAAGATGTGAGTTAATAATACTACCCCGAAGCGTCTGTACTTACTTCTGGGTTTGAATCATAACACTACAGTGTAGAGGGGCTAATTCATGTTGCAAAACCATGTCATACTCCTCTATGGCGATTTTTGGGTATTTCCCACTTGGCTGAAGACAAAGCATGATGTTCATGCAACTACCGAGCTTATTTTCATGATCGGCTCCGCACTGACAAGGCAAGAACTCGCGTAACAACTTGTGGAGATCCTCATAACCATGGCATCGCGACCGATAATTGTAGAATTCCTCTTCCGAACACCACCTGTTCTGTTTTTGCGAGCGTTCAGAGACCATCGGGGCTATCTCACTTTGCGGGTTCTCCCGACACAGAAGAAGATGAAAGCAAGCGACTCGTGAAGATAACAGCTCAGTGGTAGCTACAGACATCTTTTTGATGAATGGACGCTGGATGTCGACTGTTTGTTTGTCTTTGGGGATCTTTCGGACGAATGTTCGGAAGGTTTCTAAATTCGAAAAATTTGACTTGCGCTCCCAATGATGTAGTTAGCATACCGAGCTTTAAAAGGTCAGCTTGACCAACCTAAAACTTCACTCTACTTACATTTGGACCAGGACTAGGAATATAATGGTGCCCAATATCTCGCTCAAGAATGCCTTGTATACGGCGAGCATGAATTGTGCTGTCCAACCCTACCGCCACCCGATGTGCTGCAGTGTATAGTTTCTGACTGATTGGACCCTGTTGGGTCATATAACTCTCTAAATGGAAGTCTAATTGCCAAAGTTGAGATTTTAAATGCCTTTGAACCAATGTTTCCTTGCTGTCATTCTGGAAACGACCAGTGTAATGTTCGCGAAATGTGCTGATAATGTCTTGAAGCAGCTCTAGGAGTTCATATGGTTCTTCTGGCAGATCCATCAAAAACTCGGTCTCTGGCTCGTCCATAATGTGCGATGCTTAGTGATGAGGAGGAGAAATGCGTACAGACAAGAATACAAGCAGCCCAATTCTCCCCGCTCGCAAATGAGCTCAAGGGGTTGCCTCCACTCACGTGAATGCATGTTTTGTTTATTTAACCAATCAACCAACGAAGCAAGTGTTACCGCCGATATAATATGCAGTTCCATGCCCTTCGTGAAACCTCCAACCCCTCGCGGCCTGATTCAACAAGTTGAAAGCGTCAACCCAAAATAACGCACTCTGTACTGTTGCCTGTTATGAGTCGGACCTACGATGGATGGATCTTCACCAAGACGCGTAAATTCGCATCCAATGGACGCCTCCAAATCGGCCAGGTCCTTGGCAAACCATTCCAGCCCGAGTCGGCGCTGATGCCGCGTGGGCCACTCCCGGTGCCCAAAGATGTGATTGTGGACGAAACGGAAGATAAAAAATGTTTCCATTTCCTCTGAAAGCGACCTCAAAGTCATGTTCCGAATGTGGGCGGAACTCAATCCCGTCCCTGTCACCAGGGAGGCTAATATCAATGTCGACCGTTTAGATTCGGCTGCATGGCACTTCGATTCACTGAAGAGTCAACAGATCACACCACCAATTACCTACGTCCAAGACTCGATGGAACATGATGAAGTGCCAAACTATTTGAAAACGTGGCGCTGGGATAAGCGAGTATTCATCGTGACTGGTGTCACAGTGGCTGAAGGGGCAACGACAGCCATAAAGAATGCACGGGCTGCAGGATTCAAGGCTTCGGCTTCTGGCGGCCCATCGGGAGCTGGATCTGGCGCATTAGGTATGGCCGGCGAGCTTGAAACCATCAGCTCTAATGAAGAGACCACGGGCGAATCAAGCAATTTCGTGTTTGCATATAGCGTCAACGAGGTCTACTATCGCCGTATGACACATGCTCCATTCCGTAAAGGCGAAGTCCAAAGCGTTGGGGACGATGACGAAACGGAGATTCAAGGCGGAGCGCCCGTGACAATGATCGAAACTGTTGTTGTCGATGATATAGATGAGGAGCCTTATGAGGGTGGCGATGAAGAAGTCGACAAGGAAGAAGTCTGGGATGCTGAAGTCTCGAGTGTTAGTGAAAAATAGATGGTTACAACATTCATAGCCCTATGACTAAGATCCTCGAATAATGTGGCAGCCACCATTGGGAAGAATAAAAAATTATGAGAGACTGTGAACTCAGCAAGGAGAAGACTATATCAGAGGTTTCCCTCGCTTTGGCATAAGTCTTGAAGGTGACTTTATCCACCAATGAGAATTAGTCAGGGTTACCTTTGAAGTTCTCTGCGATGTACATTCTTTGCAGTATTGAATACCCTAGTTGCGAACTATGAGACCAATAAACCAGCATATAACAACAGTATCTTATACAAGGTCTAAAAATTAGATAGTTATCTACTTATACTGAATTTTGAGCGAGTGAGCTTCATGAGTCAGATGATGCTATGAAATAGGAATGAATACCAAGAGCTTTAACGTTGGCCTAAACTGCACCCGTATACATGTATATAGGCAGATAAATTTGCATGAATGCACACCAATCGCAAGGAGTATAATCCGATTCCGCTGCATACTGGCGAAGTCGCACAATACGGTACTCCGCAGTTAAATAGCTGGCCTGCGTCCTTTTACGTTAGCATAGAGAAGAATAACTGTACACAACCAAAACGAATCATGGCGTTAGAGAACGCAATTTATAACAAAGCCGCAGAGTGCTTGAAAATTTTCAATGATTGTATTGAGTCAATGGTATCAACGCCATGGCCACAAGACCAGCTTGACCGATTCAACCTTTGGGCTGCTCACGGCGGCATCTTTGGAAGTTACGAGAAACGCACTTCCATGGACTGGCGCCTGCGCGAGCGACCAGAGCTGGTGGACATGATACTTCAGCTTCTGACTCTTCTGCACGAGTATCTATCTGGTAATGCTCAATTCTTGGCCGACGACCTCATGTTGCCATAGTAATGCTTGATAGCAATCTGTATCTTGACCGACCCAATTGCCGACAGTGCTATCGCGGCTGCAGAAAACACAAGCGGCCGGACTCAACTACCCTCATCTCACGCATTAACATCAGCCAGCTCATCAGAATGTTCATTTGGCCAGGCTGACGAGACATCGTCTGTAGCTGCAGACCCAATCGACACAATGCGAGAGAAAGTGGAGCAGACGCTTTCAGACGCTTTCAGAACTTTTCAGAATTTCTGCTGCCATCCGCTCTGCTGGGATGAGTTACAGACATACCAAAGCCGCAAACTTTGTTGAATGGCAGGATGGCGTGAATTTGACACAAAAGTTCAGAGAAGGCGTAGAGTTGTTGTTGCGATACAAGAAACCCTCCCCTATCGACTACATGGTGAAGCGGCTAATTGAAACAGTTTGTTTACGGCAACGGGAACTAACATACTCCCGCCGCAAGAGGGTGGGCCAGAGCGAACAGGAAGGGTCCGTCAAGCCTCACAGTGTAGCAAGCCTACCGCCGCGATCTACGGCTGGGTATTCGCGACAAGGTGGCTCGGGTCCAACCGCGTCCAAGATCGCTCAAACAGCTATAGGTGCATTACGAGGAAGGACAGCACAGCATGATGCAGTTCAGTCAATAGCATACACTGCCACATACGTGCCGGCAACGGTGTTTCCTCAGACAAAGCCTCTGAAGACCTTGATGGCACGACCACAGTGGTCTACAATAGACGATTCTCTCACCAATCTTCCACTGCCACCAGAAGTGGGCGAGAGGTTGGAATTTGAATGCCCGTATTGTGGAATTCCACTCGCTAAGGCAATATTCCAAAGCTCTTTAGAAATCACGTTTTGGAGGACATTCGGCCATACGTTTGTATCTTGCCAGACTGTAAAACACCACATGCCTTATACAAAAACAGCGATTCATGGATCCGCCACATGCAGACAAAGCATAAAGTGGCAAAATGGAAATGTGTCTCATTGTGCCAGTCAAATACACAGACCTTCCAGACGGAAGCAGAATTCTTGACCCATGCCGAAGATGAACATAAAGAAGATTTTACGACTGAAGAAATGCTCGAGCTGGCAAATATTGGAAGATATGAGATAAATCGCGAGCTTGGGGCTGATATTTTGCCAGAGTGCCCAATATGCACAATGTCGTTCGAAGACCTGACTTTTTGACCATGTACAGTCACATCGCCAAAGAGCTTGCGGAATACACCTGGATATCTCTTCCAGAGTCCCCACATGCCGATACAGGCGTGTCCCAGAAAGCTTCTTCAAAGTCTGCAAGCGTCGACGATGGCAGGATCGGTCAGAGGCGTGAAAGCGAGATTGAGGCCGACAGGAGATTTCCGTGGTCGTTGTGGGATTCCGATGATCCAGAAACAAGAATCGACCTCATCCAACATGATGCTGATCTCAAGCTCGACCCAGACCCAAGTGACGCCGATGTTGCAGTGCTGGCTGAAATCCGATCAGATATTCGCAACGTACGACGCGAACGTTTGCGACAGGAACCTGATCCCAGTCAAAATTTTCTGAGAGAATACAAAGATGAACCCAATCCAAACGAAGGCGAAGATGTGGGCGCTCTTTTTGAAGACCCGACAAGACCTCTCAAGTTTGATCTATCTTGCAGTGATAAGGCCATTTCTAACCCTGAGGAAGTTGAATCATATGGAGTCAGAAAAAAAAGCAGTGAAATTCATGATGACAGAAAATCTGGTCCTACCGTTACCGTTGAGAGGCTTCTCTGGGTAGATGGATATGAAGGAGTTTCTCTAGAGAACCAGAGCAAGAGGTCTGATTGTGAAATGACTTTGGTGGTCCTTAAAGTCGTGCTTGCCACTCATGATCCACCCCTTAAATTCGGCTATGTGAAGATTTCCTTGGGGTTTGAAGACACAAGTTACGGGCGGAATTGGGGCTCAAATGAGCCAAGAGTCGTGGCCTCGGCACCATTTCGCAGCACGCCGAGATGGAAAAGCTCAGTATCTCATGACAAAGAAGGAAAGAAATTCGACACAGGTATCAAAATTGGTTCATATGGCGCCGATCTACCTGGTGGTTCGGACACTGGAGGCGCGATCCATTGGGATCGGACTGGCTTCGACGCAGGCCACACATATTGCGTCATCAGCGATAAAACCGGCCACCGCAATGGAGTTGCATGGGTTTTGGAGCAGTACAACTGGAAGAATACTGAGTTTGGGCAGGAATTTACGTTAGCAGTGCTTATATCCAGAGCTTCATCAGAGCCCTACCTCTTTCGGTTTCAAATGGATACACGGGTTGGTACCTTGGAAGAATTCAAGAACAAATCAGCAGACTGTCCTAGGCTTCAATCGATTCCGAGCCAATTATTTCTCGTAACACCGTGGAAAGAGACTGTGTGCAATTGTGAGGGCAAAGACATCATTAAATATGTTGACTTGATTAACATGGGGATGCTGCGAGATCAAGAAGATTCGTCTCAGTTGGATTTAAAATGGAGCCCGGGCTGCAAGGTGGAAATTCCAACGCCATTGCAGCCGACATCAGGGACACAGGAGGAAGGCGAAACGAAGCTGCCCAAACTGAAGACTCGTGAGTTGGCAACCATCGAACGCATATGACCTAGCTGACTCTATAATCACTTAGATCCGAGAGAACAAAAACACAAACTGATGCAAGACTTGAGCTGTAAGGAATCGCAGGAGCACCGACCGATAAAGGCAGCTATCATCGACAATGAAATGCTTACCATCCCGTCCGATGACGATAGTATAGGGGATTCTACAGCCAACCGACAATGACTGGATAACTGAAACCCTAAAAAGACACAAGCTCTTCAGAAGACAGGCATTTGACGAAACTATGCCAAATGTGGACAAATTTCATTATGAACGAGAGCATCAATAAAGGGAGGGATATTGATAGAGATGGCATTATTTGGTTTAATTCTGAGCTTTAATGTTGGTGGTGAGCTTGCACGGAAGAACACCAATTGCAAGGAACATAACCTGGCTCCGATGTACACAAAGAAACAATGTACATAAAGAAACGATATGCACAAACAAACGATGTGCACAAACAAACGATGTACACAAAAGAAATCACACAATCTATTCATTCCGTACTTTAAATCATTGCCTACATCTTGCATCCTGCGTCTCCTATTTAGTACAGAGAGGAAAGAGAAAAGGAAGAGGAAGAAGAAGTGCGCAAGGCCCAAATGAACCCTAGCGCCAGAATACGCAATTTATAATAGAGTCGCAGAGTGTTCGAGGAATATGGATAAACTGCGAGAGCAAGAGGAGGTGAACAGTTCAACGCCATTGCAGACGACATCAGAGGCACAGGAAGAGCGCGAAGAGAAGCTGCCAAAACTGAAAGAAATGTGAGTGGACTATCATCGAACACATACGACCTACCTGACTCATTGATTGCTTAGATGGGAGAGAATAGCTCCCGAGCTTTCGAAATTTACAAAGAAATACTGGGATTTGGTTCAAGACACACATGATTCATCTTGCGGGTACCAGCCGACCAGGATAGCTATTATTGATACCGGAATGGTTGATATTCGGCCTGATACCGACAACATAGGGGATCTTACAACTGACCGACAACAAATAGACACCCATCGCATCAAAGAACGGCACGAACACTGTAGCAGACGGCCGATCGATGAAACTCTATGGTCTCGCATTAAGAAAAGACGATCTCGTGTTAAGAAAAGACACTCTCGTATCAGGAAAAGACTATCTTTGGTGGGCGATGACCATCCTTCAAGTCGTAGATTCCTGGCGTCCGACGCGCATGGCATCCAAATGGCCAGAATAATAGGCTCCATCGATCCACGTTGTGTCTTCTATATTGCTAGAGTGTCATCAAGGAGATCCGGAATCACTCCTGCAAGAATTGCAGAGGTAGGTTACTCGCCCCTCCACGACTTGGTGCGATTTATCTCTGTCGTTGGCTTTATTAACTTATGCACAAGGCAATACGAGGGGCGATATCAAAAGGTGTTGACGTTATCTCCATGAGCTTCGGCCTCGGTGAAACAACAGATGAGCTTGAGGATGCTTGTTGTGAAGCAACCAGACGCGGCATTGCCATGCTCTGTAGTGCTCATTTTGAAAGCATAAATTTGACACATGCCTATCCAGCAGGCTGTTATGGGACAATCCCCATTATCGCCTGTGACAAGTCTGGGATAACGCCTCCTGGAAATAAGAAACTGGGTAATGAATTTGCGATCAATGTCCCGGCGGGGATCGCTCCTGTTTTCAACTCTAACGAAAACATATCAGAGAGCCCCGTGGCCACAGCTATCGCGACTGGAATCAGCTCATTAATTTTATCTTGCAATCAGCTGGCGCACAAGGGAGAGGACGACTTTGAACAGAAGGGCCGAACCATGCTTGTGAGGTGCTACTTGAAGAAGATAGCTGGAGATGAGTCCAATTTTGTTCAGCTTGAAAGATTTGCGAGAATTGATCACTATGTCAATCAAGAGAGGGATATAGATATACAGGCTATTCTTCAAACATTCTTCAGAGGCCAGGATGGGATTTCCCCCAGAGACCCGGATTGATGTCGACAGACGTTGAAAGACTTTCTGCTAGTTGATGAGAGAGAGTTGACTATGGAGTAAAAACAGTCAGAAAGACCCATTTCTGGCTCGGTAGGGCTGGATAGCCTTTCATCGAAGCAGCTGCCATGCATAGCATATTGTTTATAAGTGGTCTCGCTATAATTCATTCGTTTTGAGAGTTCAAACGCCACCAACTATTCAAAAGAACCAACCAACTGGAACCCGTTTTATTTCATTTCATTTTATTTTGTTATATCTTGGTTTAATTTAGTTTATCCTTCAATTTATCCTGAATCATCCATCTCTTGTGGTACGTAATAACTCGCCGCAGCCAAGGAATCTTCGGCATCCCGCGGACTCCGGGACATCCGGAGCCTTGACAAGTACCTTTCCTCACAAGATGCATGCAAGAGTACATGCTGCTGCTATCCGCAGCATCTACCAGCCTGGCTGCAGATGCGTCGCATTCCTCCTGCATGCTGTTGTCGACCAACTCAGGCAACAAGAGATGCAAGACATGATCTATTTTCTGATACACAATTGCGCGTCCGGCACTTGGTAAGGCTTAGTTTGTTGAATTTGGATGGTAGTTGTTGAGGTACAGCCACTAACACCGCCGGCAGTAAATGAACCTGGTAAAAGATGCTGCTGTAGAATCCGCCTTACCTCTTTCTTTTCATCCTTTCACTCAACTCACATGAGAAAGAGCAAATCAATTTCTTCTGGAAACAAGAATCGAAACTCATCTCAATTCATCATAAATTAAAACACCGCAGTACATACAACACCATCCATTATATAATTGCAACCACCATATCCTTTCGCTCGTCCGCATTAGCTCAAGAGCAAAAAATCACCCGATACAATGCAGAACCTCGCGCCGTCCGCGGCCGCCGACGATCCAACCGCCCGGAGAGCTGTAAGTGCCGGTATCTGAGTGTCGCCTGTGGATCTGGCAGGATGCGCATATCTAGCCGCGATGATGGGCTGCTGCTGGATGGGGTGATGAGATTGATTGAGTACTGACGATGGCCTTTGTCGGCGGGAGTGACAGTGCGATCAGTGTCGTCTACGAAAGGTGAGTGTCGATCAAATTAGTGTCACTCTCTGCCATGATATTTTTCTTGGATCAATAAGTTAATGGTTTCATTCAAGATTCGCTGTGATAAAGATTGGCCGTGTTCCAATTGCAGAACAGCAAAGCGAAGTTGCACATCAACCGGTGCTGGACAGAGGCCAAAGGAGCCTCGACAGCGAGTCCTCATCTCATCTCAATAGTGAGTCTCATCCAACTATGAGTGTTGCTCATCTCACCTCATCTCATCATCCTTCTACATCTCTTTATGTCAAGCTTGTATACATGTAGCTAATCATCACCAAGCGAGAGAAAGATTGACCAGATAGAAGCCCGCCTCGGCAACATCGAAGCTCTCCTCAAAAACATCTCGTCCTCCACCTCCACAGACGCCTCCAAATTCATCCACACCCCCCAGACAGACATCACCATTCCGACCGCAGCCTCAAACGCCGACTATGACAGCTCCGACGAGGAGTCTGTCCTGGGCGGCGACTCGGGCCTGACCGTGCACACTACCTTTGCGAGCGAGTTCCTCGAGCGCGCCGTCAAGAGGGGGCCCCTGCGGCCTCTCAACCCCAAGATGGAGACGGCTCTCGCCAATCTCAGCCAGCTTGTCGAGATGCAGAAGCACCGTTCGATAAGTCATGGACCGCGATTCCCTCTACAAAAGCCAGTGCCGCCGGGGGGAGTGAGCAAGTTGCCGATGCCTCCGCTGGCCACGGTAGTCTCGCTTTTAAAGCACGTCAAAGGTATGAGAAAGAATTTACAAATCTAATTTTTAACATGAAAGAGGCATATAATCTGACTCAAGACAATCCTCAAAACAGCTGCTCCTCCCACCTTCTTCACCATCCTGTGCACCCTTGTCGGCATCAAGGAGTTTGCAGAGCTGTGCAAGACCGTCTACTTCCCCACCGAAGACTTCTCGGACGCCACCTTTGCCGTGGTCAACGCCATGCTGTACAACCTGTTCGTCGAGCAGCACTCGCTGGACAAGGAGGGCGTGTTGCGTGAAGAGTACAACTCGTACGTGGCCATCTGCAAGTCGAATCTCGAGACGACGCTGGCCAACTTTCCGCTGTTTCTGTCGCCAAAGATTGAGAATGTGCAGGCTTTGCTGCTTGGGGTGAGTTTGCTCCGCCTTTGTCTGTTTAGCTCTTGATATGTATAGTAACTGATCTTGTTTGATTGATATAGTGCCTCTATGCTATTGACGTCTCTAGGCCCTCGGTAGCGTGGCATCTCATCACAATGGCCGCCTGGCTGTGTCAAGCAGGCGGCTACCACCGCACAGAATCTCTGAGAAACGATCCTCCAGTGGTTGCACAGCAAAAGAAGGTCATCTTCTGGCATGTGTATACTTTGGACAAGGGCTTGGGCCTCAGACTAGGACGGGCGTCGACAATAGCGGAATGCGACATTGATATCAAACGCGAGTTTGAAGTCAACGGCTTCGACCATCTCACATCCACGACGTTCCCGACGTTATGGGTCAAGATTAGCAGTCTGCAGAGTCGAATCTACGAACAACTGTAAGAAACCTTCATACATGAGGCCCTTAAATGCATAGCGCGTGATTACTGATGACTGTTTGTAACTTGCAGATACAGCCCAGTCGCTCTGGCAAGCCCACAGGCCGACTTGGTCCAACGAGCAAAACTCCTGGCCGCGGAATGCAGCCGGCTGGAGATTGAGACGGATGAGACGCGTGAAAAGGTACACAGGTTGCTCAAGTCAATAGGAACTTCGGATGTCGTCGACGTCTTTATCAAAGGCGATGAGGTGCAGTTCTACGTGACCAAGACGCTCATCTACCGCGTCATACCGGCACCGGAAGGCTCCATTACCCGATTCTGCGACGAATGCTTAGATGCAGCCCGTCATGCCATGAAGACGCATCAGGAGTGTGTTCAATTCATGGACATTAGCACGTACATGCGGTCCATGTACATTCATTGGTAAGGAAGACAGCAACTCTGAACCCACCATTTCCTTTCCTTTCCCCTTCCCACCAACCGAATGCTGATCATCATTTTGTCCCATCTTTAGGAACCTCTTGTTGACACCGTTTGCTCCATTCTTTGTCTTGTTTTGTTATGTCATTGAGACTTCTTCATTCGCAGACCTCAAGGTTCTCCAGGACTTTGTGGATTCCCTCGAGGGCGGGAGGGGGTTATCAGAACCCATTGACAAATTATATCGACTCTGCCGGGTCATGTGCGACATTGCCACGCTCTATGTCGAAGCCAAGGCCCAACAGCAGCAAGACGAAAGCTCGATAGGGGACGAGTTTGAGATGTACTTGAGCCAGCTGGGCTTCATCCCCAATGAGGATCAACCAATGGCCAACGCGAATACGAACGACCCGGGGGTGCCGGTTCAGGGCAACGGCCAGGTGGCACAGCTTGCGGATTGGTTCTTTGGCAGCCGGAACATGATTAGTCTGCTAGAGGAGGACTTGTCGCAGATAGACTCGCAGAAGTGGATGCAGTCCGACATGTAGGGTTCTGGACCTTGGCTGTGGCATCTGAGGTGGCATTTATAATAGCCGGCGTGATAATAGTAATAATACCCTGGAATATCCAACGGTGGCATTCAGGCAGTGACTCAATGTAGTATCCTGTGTCTTGGGCGAGTCAATCAGTGGGAAACCTTGGGTCGTAGACTTCGTATCCTTCATCTTCGGTATCGCTCTCCACAAGAGAGCCTTTGTAGAGGCTCGTCTTTTCCGCATCCATGAGCGCACGAGCAGCCTGGTTCGCTGGTTTACGGGGCGCATCAGTCACTGCTGGTTGCGAAGCAGCCGAGGTTGATGTCGACGCCTCTGCCGCCGGAGCAAAAGCACTCTTGAAGCCAGTCTTTTTGAAGCCGCCCTTTTTGAAGCCTCCACCACCACCACCGCCACCGCCAGAGGATGGCGCTTCCTGGTTGTTCAACTTGATGACCATGCCATCTGCCTTGGCCTCGGCTTTCCTCGCCTTTGCGACTGCGTTGGGATCGCGCACCATGGCCTTCATGTCCTTGAGGCGCTGCTTGTGGCTGTGATCGTAGCTGCTGAGATGGGCCTCATAGTCGTTCATGCGGGAGTAGCCCTTGGAGCAGAGGTTGCAGTAGAAGGATTTCTGGGCCTCTTTCGCCGAGCTGGTTTGCGCGGGAGGCAGCGTTTGGTGTCTCTGGAGATGGACGCGTTAGTTTGACGATGCTGATTGTTTGACGAAGGATGAGAGGTACTTACTGGAGGCATTTTGAAGTCTTGGAGATACAATCTAAGAATAGAGCAGTATCCAATTGCGCTGTACGAGAGACGGAGCTTTTGCGATGCTCTGACGTGAAGCTCGCGATAACGATGGACGATACGATACGCAACAATTGAATTGAAGGATATCGGAAGATCGGAGAAAAAGGGCCGAGGGAGCTATGGTGGGGCTAGTGATGGGCGGCTATCCAATCCTGGACCTGGATTAGACTGATTGCGGAGTAGCTTTAAGTACTTATCAATTACTAGAATAATTGCGGTAAAATAGTAATATTTGATGTATCTGATAAGTACCGTTTTGTGATTGATTTTCCCCGGTACATTTGATATGGCAGGGCTGTTAGTGGCCAGCTTCATCAATAGCGGGAGACTTCCCGGCAGCCGTCGCTTAAGCTGCTTTACCGAGTCCTTCCCAAGGCGAACAAGGCATACTTGATAGATGGCTAACTAGCTAACAATAATGCTCAATCTTTAGCTTTGGCTGGACAGTGAAATTCATAATGCATGATAAATCACACGATTCATCTCGCTACAGTGGTGGCTCATGTAAGGGAGGATACGGCGATAGGATGTTTCGTAAAACGTCTTGGCCCTAGGGCAGGTGGTGTGTACCAAGGTAGGACTCGGTACTCGGACATGTAATTTGGCACCTAGTCGTACGTGTTCCTACCTACATACACATCAAGCACATGTATGAAGCGCATATGTAATGCGGAATAGATGAAACGGTCCTGTACGAAAGACGCTGCTAGAGCTAAAAGGGTATGATGCTGTTGGGCGTGGGCAAATAGGGCGTCTCGAACATGGAGGTTGAGACAGTTGTCTCTTGGCCAATGTGCCATTGCGGAACATACGCGCTCCAATCAAGGCCGCAACGGTTGGGATTGGTGGCGTCCCAGAAGGGAAATGGAAAAAGAGAAAACAATTTGAAACAAAACGAGCGAACGGGCGTTTCTTTCTTTTTGCATAAAAACTTGTGTGTCGTTGTTGTCTCAGCATTTATACCGGCGGATGTGGGCGGCACTCAAACCATTTCTCGTTTGGGCATAGAGGGGCCCCCCCACGGCTGTGTGGTCTTTTGCTATTGGGCAGCCTTCTTTTTTCTTTTTTCTCCCCAACATACCCAGCCGGTGGTTTGATGCTCGTACGGACATGCATGTCTCACCCGGGTATTTTCGTTTTTATCTCGGAATCTTTTGAAACCCAAGGACAAAGGTGAAAATTATTCAAAAATTGAGAAATCTCATCCTTGATTCAGATACAAAGTAAGAGAGGGAAAGAGAGGAAAAGGAAGAGCTCGGCAATTGCCATGGACGACGACTCAGATGCCGAGAGCCCGCGAGGCTGGCGAGAGCGGAGGAACTCGACTCTGACGGCCATTTCTCTCCTCCAGCTGGATCCTGCACCCATGGACTCAGACCCGGACACACCGACAGAAGAAAAGAGGCCAATCGACTCTCTGGATGCAGATGGCACCATGGAAGGCAGTGCGGGCAGCATCAAGACTGGTTCGACCATGGCGCCGGGGTTGAGTGGCAGTGGCCGAGGCGCCATCTATTACTGTTCGTTTCTCTTTTTTCTCTTTTCTTTTTTCTGTCGTCCCTGGATGATCCCTGAACTGATTGCCGCCTTTATTCTTATTTTTATCTCGTTTTAACCCATTGCGTTTTCCCCGTGGTTTTATCCAGTTTCAGCTGCATTGCAACCCTGTCTGAGTCGAAAGTGTGTGTGTGGTTCCTTTTTTATGCTGACCGGTTGTGACTTTGATGTTTTTTTATCAAATATAGTGAGCCGAATGCAGAGATATTCTAGCTATGCCGTGTCGGTATTCACCACCATGCACCTTGCCAATGTGTCCCTCATTCCCGCGGTTACACGAAGCGTGGCTGGCTCGGAGACTTACCTGCTTATGGCCCGAGAACTCTACCAGACTCCCATCACGGAGCCGTTGCTGGTTGGCCTGCCGGTTCTGATGCACATTGGCTCTGGCATTGCGTTGCGTCTTCTGAGGAGGTCCCAGAACATTAAGAGATATGGCGGGTCAACGCCGGGCATGTATGCCATGATGCGTTCGTCTACTGCTAACCCTCGACCGTCCGTTCAGCTCTGGCCGCCGCTCAGCTGGATCTCTTGGTCTGGATACGTCTTCTCTGCTTTCTGGGGGGCCCACGTCGTGATGAACCGAGTCTTGCCACTAGTGGTGGAGGGCGACAGCTCCAACATTGGCCTAGCGTACGTCTCTCACGGCTTCGCGAGGCACCCTATTATTGCAGCTACCGCCTACAGGGGCTTGATTGGAATAGGATGCGCCCATATGGTCTGGGGACTGGCCAAGTGGTTCGGGATTGCGCCGTCAACCAAGGGCTGGTGGGGAAGCGAAGCCGTCACGGTTGATAAGAAGACGAAGCGGCAACGCAGACGCCAGTGGCTGGGAGTTCAGGCTGCAGTAGTGGCAGCAGCTGCATTGTGGGCGGTGGGAGGACTCGAGGTTGTTGCAAAGGCTGGGGCATCGGATGGATGGGTTGGAAAGCTATACGACGATCTCTTTGCAAGAGTCCAGCTGTGACGATCGAGGTTGTGTCAGCGACTTGGGTGGGGGCAGGGTGCTTGACCCATGACATGACAACGGATTTATGATGAATATACACGGATTTACGAGCACACAAGTAGCCTCTCTCGACCTGAGCCATGCGCATGAGACATCAATTCGAAATATGAGCCGCCGCGAGCACGGGACTGTGCAGATGATCTACGCTAGGAGAATGAGAAGTTTATCCGGAGATCCATGGAGCCTCGGAATGCAATAAGCGGCCGGGGAATTATTTTTTCTTTTCCCATCTACGGTTGGATATTTGCCGTGACTGAGGATAAAGACGAGATGGAGGGGATGTAAAAGGAGGTGAGGGGGGAGGGGGAGATGCGAGTCCATGAGAGAGAATGAGGGGAGAACAAGAGTCCTTGCAGTATGCTGAGAGGCTAGATTCATGATAGAATACACACGAGTAGTAAAATATGCAGCCAAAAAGAGCTGAACTTTTACCACCCCAGGAAACGGAGTGAGGGCCGAGACTACGTAGCCACTAAGGAAGGGGGTGGTTTGATGAGTTGTTTTGCGGCTTGCATACAGAGTATATTAAACAAAAGCGGTATGATGAAAGGGCTTTCTTCCTGTTGGTCTCTCTTTGCTTTTTTCATTTTTGGTCTGCATTTCGCATGCATTTCGCACTTTGAATCACCGCTTGGGCTGTGGCGATCTATTGGCTCTGGCATCCGCGGCTGATACAAGCGTACCTGCAGGCGACTCTTTTCAGAAGTGACTTGTCGCAGGGAGGGCAGCCGGCCAAAAAGCCACGGCCGAGCTATGACTTAGTTAGTAGGTAGGAGTAGAAGAGAGAAGAAGAAAAGGGAGGGGAACGCTTGAGTAGTTTGCTGGCGTTTAGGGAACTTGGCGTGAATTACAAATCCAGAGGCGAATTGGGAAGGATAGAGAAGAAAAAAGGAAAAAGGAAAGAAACCGTGATGGTGGTTGATTTGGTGTTTCTACTGGAGGGGCCCTGATAGCGGCTAGTGGGTATATGTACTGCTTTGCAGAGGGCGCCATACTGGGGGTACATGTGCTGGATGGATTGCCGGGGGTGGTGGGGGAACAGATGGAGCTCAACTGGCAGCCCGGCAAGGCATCCAAGCATCCATCAGTTGCAATCCGTGCTAAGCTTCTGTCTAGCTTCGGTGCCTATTAGTGGCTGAAAGGTGCAGTTGGGCAGTGATTGGACAGCGGCTGGGACTGGACAAGGTCTAGGTACGGAGATATTTTATGAGTGAGTACATGGCCTGTATGTGTCTTGGGGGAGGAGTTGAAAGTTGATACATGTACATACAGGTACATACATGACTCCATAGATGCATGCAAGCAGGCAAATCAAAGCAGAGCAGAGCAAAAGGGAAAACAAGCACAGGGCAAGACAGAGAAGGGGAAAACAAGACCAGACTGGACACTACCTCACCCAGGACGCGTCAGGGCCGTCCGCAGGCCCGAACGGATGCAAACCGCTACGGTAGCACTGGAGGAGCGTCTTTGGGGGGAGCCACTATATAAGACCGGCAGGGACCCGGAAGCCAGCGTGCCACGGGGGGAATGAATGGAAGCTCAAGCTCTGGACTCGGGCCTCGACAAACCAGCTTCGGGGCATTTTGGCAGCAAACCTCAGCGCTATTCCATCCCGTCAGTTGTCACCTCCAATCTCCCGTCACTATCATCCATATCATATCTCCGTTTTCCATCATCATAAACCTCCTCCTCAACCTCCATCACAATTCCCACGTGCGTGTGTCGCCCGCAACTCCACAATCTCCGTGTCTCTCCCTCCCTTGACAGGCCGTTTTTTTTTTCTTCTGTTCACTGCATCATCCTTACGCCTTTTATTTAGAGTTCCTCGCTGTTCTCTCTTCTCCCTCACATACCCGCATCATCACCCTTTTTCTGCACTGCTCCACTGCATTTGATACCTGCATGCCCGTGACGACGCTGCAAGTCGCTGGACCAGAGGGCAGAGACGCCCCGAGATTGAAACCCGGGGAGAAGAAGCGATACTGCCGCTGACAGCATTTGCTTTGCTTGTCCTTCCATTGCTTTTATATCATCTTCACTGCTTCTCTGCTGCTTGCTCTTCATCTTCCTCCCGTTTGGACAGCCGGGCGCTGCTTATACCAATCAGCCCGCGCGAACACATACACTCACCACCCATCATTGATATTGATCGCATCAATACACACACTCACACACACGCAAAGATGATGGCCATCAGAAGCATGAAGAAGAGAAAAGCGTCGTACAGCGACCATGGCAACAGCCGCCAGCCAGACGGCTCTTCTTCTTCTGCCACCTATTCCAATTCCCACTCCCTCAACGACGCCTCGGCCAAGCGGCTGCGTCTCACCAAACCCGTCGACGTGGAGCTCACGACGCCTTCGTACGACGTGACCCGCGATGTGTCGGACGAGCTGCTGCTGCGCATCTTCTCCTACGTCGATGAGAAGACGCTGCTGGCCGCCGCGCCCGTGTCGCGCCAGTTCTACAGAGTCGCCTCGGATCCCCAGCTGTGGCGCTCCCACTACTACCGCAGGTTCATTCTGCCGCGCGCCAACCGCATCCCGGGCCTCAAGGGCAAGAATAACCCGGCAAACGCTTCAAGCCAGGATCGGGAACAGGGCCAGTCGTCGCAAACACAAACACAAACACAAACAGCTCCTGCGGGGGCCAATAATCCCAACGCCGAACAGGGCAGCTCCAGCTCCAGCTCCAATCCCGGCTCGTCGATATTGGCCCCCACAGCCGTCGATGCCGTTGATGCTGAGCCTGTCAAGCTCCCCTTCAAACCCGTTGACCCGGCCGACAAGTCCAGCCACCCGACGGACCTCGTCGACTGGAAGCAGCAGTACCGCCTGCGACACAACTGGGCACGCGGTCTCTGCGAAGTCCGTCAGGTCCAAGTCAATCCCAATTTCTCCCTGACTCCCATTCTGGAGCGCCGGACCTTGGTCAAGGTTGTCAACGGCCTCGCCGTCACCGTCGACCTGCAAGCCGGGCTCCGCGCCTGGGACTTGCGCACGCAGCTCTCCATTGCGCAAACAACCACCGAGACCCATGATGGCATCCACCTCGTGCCCACGGCGCTGGCTTTGGACGGCCAGAAGCTTGAGGCGGGCACCTTGGACATCATGCTGGGTTTCAACGACGGCACTTTTGGCATCTGGCGCCTCACGATCAACGAGGGCCGGTTGGCCGTCTTGTATCGCCAGGACAAGAGCTACGTGGGTAGACTCACGTCGGTCGCATACTCATACCCGTATGCTCTGACGGCTGCTGAGCTGGGATTCATCACCCTGTACACCTTTGAGACGCCCGCCCCAGAGCCGGAGCAGACCTCTACTGCTGGTCCGAGTCGTCGCGATGGTGACACGGGCTATCTGAGCGACGGCGAATTGTCTACGCTACAAGTGGGAAGCCAAATAGACAAGAGCGCAGACCTCTCCAACCCCTTTGTGCTGTCGTCGCTCAAGTCCGACTACTCGCGACAGCCTCTGGTCTTGTCTCTCCGCCAGCTCAAGAACTCGGCTGTTGCCTCCATTGCCTATTCGTTCGACACTGTCGGCGGCTGGGCCATTGGCATTCAAAACTTTGACATCCGGCCTTCGGGCAACTCCAAGCCAGATGTCATCACGTCTCGCGTTGCCTACACCCTGCCTAACGAGACGGGGGCATTGGTCACCACTTCATCGTACCGGCCAAAGTGCGCTACATGCTCCAACTTTCCCGACTTGTACATGGATGATGACGAGGGCGGGCCAACCAAGCTCTGCTACAGCCACCCCTACCTGCTCGCGACCATGCACGACAACACTCTTGTGCTGTTTGTTGTTACTGCGACGGAAAAGTCCCTTGTCATTTCCAACGCCACGAGGCTATATGGCCACACCTCGGGCATCGCCGATGCCGACGTAACCCCAGAAGGCAGAGCTGTTAGTGTCAGCCAGCGTGGTGACGAGATTCGAGTTTGGGATCTCGAGGGCCGCCAAAGCGACGTGAGCGTCGAAGTAAGGCCTAGAGAAGGCAGAGACTACAGCGATGCTGATGACGAGGACGATTCCTCAGACGAAGTAGAGCATAGGCGAAACTGGGTTGGGACTGACGACCATAGAGTCACAGTCCTGAGAGAGACGTCTGATGGCGCAGAGAGCTTGGTCACATATGATTTCACTTGATTGTCCAGCCATTCAAAGGTGGACAAATGTCACGAACGGTTTGCATCTGCCAAGGTGTCATGTAGGATTGGGAATACAGGAATTGGGAAAGCGAAAAGATTATTGATTTGGAATCATTTGGCCGGCGGCTCACATTTGGATATTACACGTGCGGATTTCTGACAAAACGTTTGACCAGTTTGTTTGCTTGCTGCCTAGGGACAGGATTAAAAAGAAGGTATACATTGCGAGGCGATGCGATGGGCGCAGGAAGGATATATATAATATGGGTGTTTTGGACATTTATTATAGCGTGTGAGGTATTTCATATTATTGCTATCGAGATTGCATGTTTTTTCTTTGTTTTAATACATTTTAATTCACTTTATGCATTGTCCAATATACATTGGATATATCCTTTGTTCATAAGCTGTAGCCGCCATCGTCCGAAATCACTGTAAGCGTAGCTTTGGTCTCACTTCACCTTGACCGAGGTCTACACCAAGGACGAGCGGAATGCTACTCAGCCGTGTTCCTTGTCATGCTGCAATACTACTCTATACCCCTGATAACCGACATGAGTGTGAAACAGAATTCTATGGAACTCGTCAAAGCATCGACGTGGAAAGGCAGTGGGCATATATGGGACTGGCTTGCCGGGTTATGGGTCGAGGTGGAAGGATTTACAGCTAAGACTGTATTTGGGAGGCGGGATGTTTGGTACATGCTTGCTTTTTTGTTTGCTTTGTACTTATTTTGAATGTGTGTGTGGAATTGCTTTTTCGTTCTGGATGTGGTCTGTTCTTCATGTAAGTGAGACGTGGGTACGTGGTTTATTTATAGATTTCATTTACATGACACTGGATGCTGCTAGGATCGTGGGTATCGTGGTGCGATAGCCGCAGCTGATATTTTGTGTATTTTTTTTGTCTTCTTTTGTGTTCGTAGAGAATAACTACTATACAAGGCATCATTGCATAATGTCCTTTTTTAAGACTCCTGGTGCAATAGCACAAAATACAATCTCATCAATGAAACTCCAAAATCAGCATCTTATCTTTCTCTTAGAACCTCTCCGAAGCGACCTCATCCGCCTTCACGGGCTCTACCCCTTCCGCCCCAGTCAAACTCTCACCCACATTCCCCCTCGTGCCCTTCTCCACGCCCTCGGGCAAATCCCACCCATGCTCTCTCACGGGATCGCTCTTGTTGACATTCGCCGCAATGGCTCCTAATCCCGCTCCCGCTTCCTTATGCCCGTGAGGATGCTCTCGCGTGCCGGTGTGTTTCTTGCCCGGCAACTGTGAGGCTACTTCCCGTCCTTCAAGACCCTGCATGGGGCGGCCGTAGCTGTTGCTTACGTCTTTTGATGTGGCGCCGGGGAAGTCGAGGGGGTCTGACCGGCCAGAGGCGTCGACTTCGGGGTTGTTGGCTTGGCCTGGGACTTCGGAAATGGGGTTGGGGCGGAAGGATGATTCGGGGGGAGCGGTTCCTGGGGGGAATGTCTCGAGGTGGGATTCTGGGAGGCGGTCGTTGCCGACTTTGATTCCGGGTTGATGCTAAAGGATCAATTGGTTAGCAATGGGTATTTTCCATTGTTTATGATTTAATGATTAGGTATAAGTGTGCGAATGTGAGGATGACTTACTCCTCCTTTCATCATGGGCTCGGACGGAGGCTTGCGAGCGTGGAATTCGCCAGAGTAATGCGCAGGGTGTTCAGACATGATGAGTTATTTTTCTTCTTTCAAGTGTATTTTGCGTGCAGGTGTAATTGAAAAAATAGAATGTCAATTGAATGAACATATTTGCAATCACTGCGATCCAGCCATATATATAATTGTCGATATCGTATCTATGAGCTCATAGAAGGCGACCGTTGTCAGCAGATTACATCATGTTTACTCCACTGGCGGTGGGTAGATGGCTTGCTGTTCAGTCTGATCTTCGTGGACATGATGAATCGATAATATCATTCTTTCGAAATTGAACGAAATATCTTATGCGTTGGAATGAAGATCATGAGTCGAATGTGGCGAAAGTGGAGAAACCGTTGAAACCGACGAGGGAAGTTGTCGTCAACGGTTTGAAGAGGCGGAGAAACAAGCCAAAATTGAACATTAAATTCTAGTTCGTTCACTAATTAATATTTAATGCTTCTATCAAATATTTTCCATCAGGTGTAAATATTCGTTACAATACGGACATTTTACTCCGTACCTGTCTGGCTGTATTTTTTAAAATCGCCCGTCGTGGAGTGCTGGACAATGCAGCTGCAATTCAAAAATGCAGGAATTCTTCTCAGACAAAGTGCGTAAATCGTCTCCTAGTTTAGAAGAGTATGCCTGTTGCTCTGTAGAGGTTAGGTCGCCTACCAGTCATTATACATCATACAACCGCATGGGGTATTCATCGAGTTCCCATGCTTCATAGCTCTCGCACCGATCGGTTCGTAAAGGTTCGTATTATTAAAACAAGCACATTAAAATCCGACTTCCTGTCGAATTATACATCGCTGGAAAGCTTTATGTTCTTCATCTGCCCATTAATTCCTTGCCCGATTGTTTGAATCGGCGCTTCGATTGCCATCGGTCCTTCCTGCATGTATCCTCCCCAAATACCCATCAGGATAGTCACTTCCTGACGCTGTGCACCGACAGAGATGAATGTCTGTGGCCCGATAGCCTGGACGGTCACGTCGCTCCATTTGTTCAATGGCAAGGTTAGGTTGACAGGATAAGCAATGTTGTGAGATACGAGCATCAAATTGGTTGACGTGCCGTTGCCGTTGAGAAAGCTGCTATCGGGGCCAGAGAAGAGCGCACCGCCGTGAGATTTGGGTAGCACGGAGAAAGAAAGAGTATAATTACGTCCTTTGCTCGTCAAAGGAGTCTTAAGATAGGCTCCACGTCCGTTGAGTTGGAGAGCACCACCGCTCACATAGGCACCGTTTTCGAGATGGCCGTGGTAGTTGTTTCCAGAGCCATCCAGAACAGCGAGAGCTGATGAGAGAGTACCTTGTGCGAAGTTGTAAGATACAATGGTCGAACCCTTGGAGGCAATTCGCTGGTCGAGATTCTGATCCGGCACAGCTGGCTGCAGCGTAGCAAATAGACTAGCATAATCTTTCTCCTGCAGCGAGCCGCCCCATTGCTTGTCAGCTAGAGCCGGCAAACCGTTGCGGACCATGTAGTAAGCCTCGTGGTAGGTGCTGGCGTTTGGGCCCCAGTCATTCCATACGACAGCCAAGTGTCCAAGCACGTTGGGGCTGTCTCGAGGAGGGTTGTTCGTTGCGTTGGCATTGTCGAGGATGTTGGGTGCAAATGCACTGCCGTCGGGAGACCCGTGGAAGACACGCTCGATATCGAGCTCTTTGGGGTAGACGTCGCCGTCAGAGTACTTGAGATCAAGGTAGAAGTAGTCATCGCTGTTGACGATGTTGTATCCCTTGTCGATAAAATCAAATAGGCCATTGTCCTGGCCAATCTGCCAGTGCTGGATTGTCACATCCTTGTTGACGTTGATAGAGCCGGCGGCAGAAGAGGGCGGGAAAGTACCCCAGATGCGAGTGCTCTTCCCAGAAATGGATTGGATATAGGCACTCATATCGTTGACAAAGGTGCTGTACTCGTTGATGAAGTTGCTGTCGTACTCGTCTGCCCCAATGTGCACAACCTTGGAATGGAAGTTGTTGATAACCGCCTTCCAGTATGACTTGACGGTCGGAAGAGTTTCGGGATGGCTCAAGTTGAGCATGCTAAAGTCGGAAAGCGCAATCTCCGGCCTCCAGTCAGTCGTCGCCATTGAGTGTCCTGGAGACTCGAGCTCAGGCAAAATGGTCACACCGCGGCGTGCACACTTCTGCTGTAGATCAACGAAAACGGATGGACTATATGTTTCGTTGACTGGACGCGCAAGTCCTGCGACTGCTGGATCAGTGGAATCAACTCGGAAAGCAGCATAGAGCTGGAGAGCGAGCTCATGGGAGCCGAGCTTGGCGGGATCCCAGACGTGGTCGCTAAGATGAAGATGGAAAACGTTTTGCTTGAAGAATGAGAGGTAGGAGCACATTTCCGCGAGGAAGTCTGTCGGATAGTAATGGCGGCCAACATCAAGCTGATATCGATTAGCTGCTCAGTTTTCCATATTATTTTCACATAGCTACGTCGCGTGGGTAGCTTACCATCATGCCTCTCTCTGACCATCCAGGAGAGTCGACACCTGTTCCGATCTTCAACTTCTTGTTGTTGATCAAAGCCTGCTGCAGGACTGTTCGTGTTCCCCACCACGCTCCGAGGGGACTGGCACCGCTGACTGTGACTCCTGAAGAAGTAACAGAAAGACGGTACCCCTCTGAAGTCTTGTTTCCAGCGGCATTGACGAATTGCGATTTATCGCTGTCGAGAGTGAGGTAGATTGCATTGCTGATGGATTTGGTCCCAGGTAGCAAGATGGTGTTGATGCCAATGCCTGCAAGATCATCTCGAAACGTCTCTGCAAACTCCCATAGGGTGGGAGGAATCAAAGTAAGGCCATCTTGGTCGCGGGAAGTCGAGTGTGCAAGGTCGACAACAATGGTATGGACGTTTTTCAAGTCATACGTCCGATCTGAGGTGATGTTGAACGGCACAGTCGGTATTCCCAAAAGCTGCGAGCGAGCTACATGCATGGTTAGAATTGATAGAAACGTATTTCATCTTCATCATTAGGACATTACCTAGGGAGGCCAATCCCACGACCACTACGAGAAACCTCATATCTGGAGTGGCAATGCTTCCGTGCCGCGTCCCAATTGCCTCTGCGACCAATGTTTTCTTCGCCTGGACTGGGCGCGATATCCCATAAGTACGGATGCCATGATGCCTGTATTTGCACTATCATCTTCAAAGGCCCTTCTTTGACAGCGTAACGTTACAGTAGCATCCCCATGGGGATAGAAGTCCCGGTCGAAGCGGAGACTTGGCCAGGGTGAAGCCAAGCTAGCGTGAGTAGCATCGCGATAGATAAGAGGTTCGGCATCTTGATCCGTCGAGCTTCACTTGTATGGGTGCTTTGAACGAGAGTATGGAGCAGCTGTGTTTGAATCCAGATAGGCATAGAGAGATTTTTGGGTGGTTTGCGGTGCGTTTCACGGTAGGGCTGAGCAAAAGGTCGAGGTCGGTCGGTGAGGGAGGATGGATGGAACGAACGAAATCGAGTTTGGCTGCGTGGGGGCCGCAGATCGCATGTCAGATCGCCGGTCGGTCTGCTAAGCGATGATTAAAATTGGAGTTGCCCGATCGAATCTCCATTCCGATGGCGGAGATAGAAGGCTATATGATGGAGAGTCAGTTTGACGAGAACATCAAACAGAGATGGAAGATGAAGATCGAAGATGAAGATCGAAATAGAATGGGGAGGAGATGCAAAGCCTTTTACTCTGGGCTTAACGGGAGTCAGAAGAACCAGAAAGGGTGGAAACCAACTGAGGTTAGAGAGAGATACCTTACCCTTTGATGTGCTGAACGCGCAAACATCACGAGAACGATATTTGGCAGGTTAGCAACGGGGTGATCAGGCTTCGATACTCGACCTGTTCGAACAAAGTACAGCTTCCAGCCTCAAAGTTGACTGCTGTTGAACATTTCCTTTCGTTTCAAACGATCATCTCTTACGATGCCGATCCTTACTCCCAAACGTGACTTCTTGCCAAACAAACAAAACACCATCTCGCGTTTCCCACCACCGCTGGTTGACTGTTCTTTGCTCTCCTTCTTCGTGCCCCAAGTCAAGCCTGGGCTCACAATGAAAAAGAAAAAGGTTGTCAAATCAAAAATTGTGCCCCCTATGAATCAGCTCATAGAGCAGAGGAAGATTGCTCTCCCGGTCCTAGTACTAACGAGATCTTGAACTTCGAAGTACTGGGGCTTTCCTATCCTCCCCCACCGTGTGGGTTTGGGTATGAAAGAAGAAAAGAAGAAAAGTTGAAAGCCGGGCTGGTGGAAGATGGCTTTATAGACGAGGCCCTGGTCTGTGCGCTGTGCCTTCCTCAGCAGTGAATCACTCTTCCCTCCTCTGCCAGCTGTTGACATCATAGTGCTGGGCAACTGACTATAGGGGGGAGCTTCTCGCTGGCAGTGCTTCCTGGTACTGAATGAATAGGTGCTTCAGCATCCTTGGAACTCAACTGTACTACATCCGTCTGAAACTTTGCGTAAATCACAGGTCATCGTCATGTTCTTCAACTCTCGTCTTATACTTCCAACTGAGTCTACTGCCTCCTAATCGTTAACTTCCAAGCAGGCGAGTCTCTTGCATAGAGTCGACCAATTCTACCGCAGCCAGTGTCTTGTAAACGAACAAGCTTCGAAGATATATCGAGTAGGAAGATGGCAATCTTGGAATCTCTGGCGAAGTTCCACATACCATCGAATGCCATGGTTCGTCTCGAGTGTCGCCTCCTTCGAAAGCTGGCTGAGCAATCAAGCGACGCCCAGAGATGTACAAACAGACTCGAGAAGCATACACGTCAAAAGAGCAGACTCCTAGTCCTTTCGTGGTGATCATTGAAAGGAAATTCTCCGTGTTCTTGCTGTGTGTCTGTCTACTGCACCGTCAAGACTCAGCTTGCGCTCATTCCCTCGGTGTCTCTTCTTGTTCCACGACGCCTGTTCGCTTTGGTGTCGCATAAACCTTTCAGCCCCGAGTCAGCAATGATGGCAAGTGTTCCCGGTAAATGACTGTCTCTGCCATATTGTATCCTGGGCATGAAGACTCTGATAATCCTACAGGTCAATGAAGTCATTCAAGAGGCTCAAGCAAAAGTCTCGAAACGCCGGGCAAGACAAGGTTGCAATGCGAGACCCGGCAATGTTTAGTTATTCTTCCCATCGTTTGGGAATAGCTTGGCCGACTCTTTTATACCGCCGCTTCGACCTAATTTCCGCAGCTTATGTATTCTTGGTCTTTCGCTGCTCTGTCTAGCGTCGGTTCGCTCTCTTGTTTCCTCTTTCTAATTCTTCGACTCCCGATGCGAGGTTCTTAAACACCAGATTCTTGCACCTTCGCATATTCCCGATTATTTCGAAAATAATGGCCTGCAGGTACGCTAGATCTCAACATTCGTGGGAGGCCTTTGGTCAACACTCTTCTTACACTGCAAGGATTTGTGTGGCTTTTCTAGCTGTGGTACCTAACACAGCTACCATCTTGGGAATTGGTTTGCCAGTCTTACTCGCATTAGAACCATTGACAACACGACAATCCTTAACTGTCGTTCGATAATGTTGCGACTCGCTGGAGAATAAGCCATCCCTAGATGGGTTGTTAAGAGTGGTTTGGCTTCGCATCTGGCTTCGCAAACATATCGCATATCAACAAAGTTGAGGTCAGTACGGATTCATGAATGCGCATTTGAGCTTTTAGTGACCTCTGATTGATATCGAGACAGAGCACGATTTTCTTCTCAGTTCGACCTTTACCACGAAAAAGACTCCTCCCGATTAATTCGCCGCTTATCTGCAGCCGTTCATCCCGGCCAAGGGTCAATATGGAATCCCTTTGTAAGTAAATTCCACGACGATCCTTGTTGCTAGTCAAATTCACTAGGCATGCAAGACTAATTCATTGACAAGAAACCCGTAGGATGAACTTGAATCGAACCAGACGAAATTGATACGAGACGCTGAGCTAAATCTATCCCTGCTCCAAGTAAGCTTTTTTCGTCCTCATTTAGAAGGTCCCTGAAAACAGATATGATGAGCACAAAAAGACTCCGCACAGTATGAAAGATACATGTGCTGATTCGATTCGTTACGGCAATGCAGATTTGACCTTCCCATTCGATCGAGAGAGCTCACCAACATTGGCCCTGTCAGACCACAAATAAGGTACAAACAAGGCTCCACCAAAGTATGCAGGACGAGAGGCTTTAAACCACCGTCACATGTATTGCGTCGTATCTGGAAGAGTGATGGCATTCGGAAATGCAGCTTTCGATTACTTGGTTGTGTGCCATTGAGGATCCCGGTTCCCGCGGGCATCGTACCTCGCAAATGGAAGCTCGCCATTGCCAGTACAACTATAGCCATTCTTGGGTGGCAAAGATGGATTGAATGGGACGTTACCGCCTTGGCAGGTACGGGAATTGAGTTGTTGTGCTCTTTTTTCGGGTATATAAAGACATGGGGTGCTGTCTTGAGATGAGCTTTTGCTTTCGTTCCGGCCAAGCAGCACGATAGTTGCGAGTTTCAATTCTCGGAACTGTTTGCTACGAAAACACAATGGTGGCATATCTCCGCTTGCTACCCATTTTGGGTCTGTTTCTAGCAGATGGCGCCAGCGCGGCTGCCCAGAGCCCTCAAGGAATCGCCAATGGAAAGGAAGACTGGACAAAGGGAGAGCTGTCTTTTGTCCCAGGTGCTTACATTGTCGAGTATGAGGACGGCCATGTGTGTTGATTCGATCCTTTCCATTGCCCTTTTAACCATTTTGGTTCCACAGCTCAAATGTTGAGTTCTAACTTTGTCACTACAAATAGGAAGAAGCATCGCTGTTTAATGACCTTCAACGGCATGGCCTCCCTGCGACCAAGCGGATGAATCTCAACTATACCTTGTTCAAAGGTGCTTCTTTCCAACTGAACACCATTGATCTAGATGCACGTTCTTCCGTTGCCAAAATCTTATCTGTTCCCTCTGTGAAACAGGTGTGGCCTGTCCAGCTGTACAAACGACCGGCGAATACGTCAATCAGCTCAGTCAGCAGTGATTCTAGCCACTTGAAGGAGGCTTCAGATCTGCTGCGTAGAGCTACATCTGCGAAGGACACTTATGCACCACACGTTGCCGTTGAGGTCGATAAGCTTCATGCAGAGGGAATCACAGGCAAGGGTGTGAAGATTAGCATCATCGACACTGGAGTTGACTTCAACCACCCCGCTTTGGGTGCATGCTTTGGCAAAGACGGCTGTGTTGTCAAATATGGAGAGGACCTGGTTGGAGACGATTATAATGGAAGCAATACCCCCGTGCCTGGCGGTGAACCCTTCAGCACTTGTGATGGCCACGGAACACACGTCACCGGCATCATCGGGGCGTTGCCAAATCCCATGGGCTTTACTGGTGCCGCTCCTGGAGCAACTATTGGTATGTACAGAGTCTTTGGCTGCTCCGGTGATGTTGGAGCCGACGTTGCCATTGCAGCTGTCAACAAGGCTTATGAAGACGGAGCGGATATCATTACCATCTCTCTTGGTGGATCATCCGGCTGGACCGAAGACTCTTTTTCAGTTGCTGTCTCACGAGTAGTCGAGGCTGGTGTCCCTTGCACGGTGGCCAACGGCAACTCAGGCTCAGGAGGACTATTTGTTGCAGGCACTCCAGCCAACGGTGGGGGCGTCACGGCAGTGTCATCTGTTGAGAGCACTTGGACGCCGTTTTTAGGAACCGCAGGATATGTGAGCACCGACAACTCCACAACTAACCAGACTCTATTTGTGTACACCCCTGGATCTTTCCCTTTCCCCAACATTACACTCCCAGTGTGGGCGGTGACTCCGGAATTTACTACTGATGGCTCTTATGGCGCTTGCAATCCTCTCAATGACAAAGCACCAGCCGACCTCAGCAATGTAGTCGTTCTGCTGTCGCAAGATTCTTGTCTCTCCTGGGGCGAAGTTGCGAATCTGCAGTCAAGAAATGCCCAGTACTATATGTTCTACTTGGATGGGCCTGGAAAGTAAGTCTTGTGGTCTTCCTTGTCTAGTCAGCAGCATGCAACTAACATTCCCTGATCTACAGCCCTTATCAAATTGGGGCTACCGCTGCCAAGGGTCTCGCATTGACGGGTTATTCCCAAGGCGTCCTGTGGCAAAAGCAGATCAGCGAAGGTCAAGACCTGTATTTGACTTTTGTCCAGCCAACATCCAGCGCCAAATCTGGCGTCTTTGTTCCCAATGCCGTCAACCCCAACTACATTGACACTTTCACAAGCTGGGGCCCAACATGGCAAGCCGATATCAACCCCTCCATCACAACTCCCGGAGGTTCAATTCTTTCTACCTGGCCCTTGCCCGCTGGAGGCTACCAAATTGATCAGGGTACTTCCATGGCTACGCCGCTCATGGCCTCAGTCTACGCCCTGATCATGCAAGCACGAGGCATCAAGGACCCCAATACTCTGATGAACTTGGTGTCTTCAACGGCTCTGCAGCTGCCCTTCTATGATGGAACAACCCTCTATGCCAATGAGTTGGCTCCTGTCGCTCAGCAAGGTGCCGGTTTGGCTCAAGCTTACAAGGCCGCCCATGCAACAACTTTGCTCAGCGTCCCCAACATTGCATTCAACGACACTGACAACTTTGTCAAGAAGGCTAGCTTCTCAATCAAAAACACAGGAAAGCGAAGCGTCACATACACAATCGGTCACACTCCCTCTCTGACCATGTACACATACGGAAATGGTGACAGCCACTTCCCGGCCCCATTCCCGAACCCCATCGCTGAGGGTGCCTCAGCCAAGCTTGCCTTTTCCCACAACAAGGTCACAGTCCCAGCAGGAAAGTCGGCCGAGATTACCGTCGTACCAACTCCCCCTCATGGACTGAATGCTTCCGCCCTCCCAGTTTACAGCGGATATATTACCCTGAATGGTACAAATAATGAGAATCTTGTTGTTCCTTACTTGGGAGTTGTAGGTAGCTTGGCCAAGCTTCCGGTGCTTGACCCTGACTTTAACTACATTGTTCACTACAACGTCTATTCGACCACACCGGCTGTCGATAACACTACATTTATTGTTCCTTATCCTGTTGATGGATCCCCGCAGCCCATTGACCCTCCTCCGGATTATCCCGCTCCCCTCATGCAGATCGATGCTGGTTCGCCTCTCCTTCGAGTCGACCTCGTCGCTACAGGCGAGACAAAAGCCAAGGTCAACACTACGAATGTGCTGGGTGTCGATATCGTGGGAAGTCTTCCTGGTTATCCTCTTCCGTTTACTGGAAGATCCTTTTACGTCAACGCATTCACCGGAATGACGCAAGAGGGTGTTGTCGTTCCTGAGGGAAGCTACCAGTTCTTGATCAGGGCGGTGACCATCTATGGAGATGTGAACAATGCCAAGGATTATGAGAGCACGCTCACTCAGACCTTTAACATTCAGTACAACACGACTGCGTCGTCGTAAGAAAGACAAAAGTTATGTATATAAAAGAGGGGGATATATATTCTTTTCCATGTCTTAAGAGACAAAACGATGTAAATATTTAGTAGTTGATGCATATGAATGTCATCGTTGTACCTTTTGTGTTATATTCAATCTCCGAACCAAATTTAACGATAGTACACACGTGTCTAGCAACATCATGCAAATGACCACACCTGCCAATTATACGTCTACTATGAAGGCGATTTTAGGTGATGAGGATATGGAAAGTCTGCGTTGACAGCTCTTAGAGCAAATTACCAGAGGCCGTATCATAGAAGCTTATCCGATATGGTGTAGTGGCTAACATCGCTCGCTCTCATCCTTCGAGTGCCGAGCAGCCCTGGGTTCGATTCCCAGTATCGGAGATTTTCTTTTTTGCCCGAAACTCAAATAGTGTCTCAATATGGAAAGCAAATAGTTTTTTTTCTTTGTCTCACTCTTGTTCACAATTTTTCTTCTCAATTATGTGCTTCATATTTATCCTTGTTTTAATGACCAGTGATCAATTGTAGTCTTAAAGCCCACATTGCAATAATTGATCGCCGCTACAAGCAAATCGCTAGTAGGTTCGGTTACGGTTCACATCAGGATCACAACAACGGTTTCTTCCATTGAACAAAGACATGACATAGTTTCCATTACACCGGGTTATCAATATTGGCGGCAAGTTATTCATTTCACTATAGAGAGGAAGTAAGCCTGAAACGAGGAAGGCTCCTGAAGAATAAAGTAAACTCATCAATTCATACTGTCATAAGTCTTAGACATAGCTAGGACTTGAAATTCTATCATAAACTTGATTTAAACCTTTCCATTGACGTATTTCCACCAAATCTTTGCTCTAAGCACACAGAGTCAAAGTCACATCCTTATCCGCACCACAGTTCTTGGCCTGGCTTCCCGCAGGAGGGATACCGCTGCCCCAAACAATCTGGGGGCAAGCGGTGTTGGCGCTGGAAACAACCACCTTGTGGCCGTTGAAAGCATCGCCAAAGACATCTGAGAGATCGTACCAGATGGTGTTGCCCTCAAGGTTGATGGCGAAGTTGGTCTGGGGCTTGCCAGTGTAGAGGCCATCGGGCTGGACGGTGACCTTGATGGCACGACCACCGGTTACGGGGTCTCGTGAGAAGGTCTCGCCATAGGAACCGCCTTGAGCAAGGGTTGTTGGGTTGGAGATGGCGCTGCCAACGGACCAGGTGGTGACGCTGAAGGGGCACTTGTTGACGACACGGGCCTTGCCCAGAGCAGTGGCCGATTCAACAAATGCGGCAATGGCAAGAACGGCAGTGGTGGTGAACTTCATGTTGGCGAAACTTGAGAAAGTTTTCGAAGATGGTGCTTTGTTGTAGTGAGTCTTGTATGAGTCTTGAGAGTGTGAGATGATCTGTTCGAAAGTCTTGTCTCAACGGGAAGCATCCTGCCTTTTTATACTTCCCAGAGTCTTCTCAATGCGTACATCTTCTCAATGCAAATACCTTTTGGGATTCTCAATGCTACGTTTCGTATACTTCCTACCGACTATCCCGTGAAATTGGTACTCTCTAAGGCTCACTGATGGCAAAATCGGCCAACGCATTCTGACAGCCTCACGTACTCCGGGGGATCTGCACAATCCACATTTCCACGTTAAGCTTAAAGCCTCTCAGAATACGAGCACCGCGTTTCCCAAACGAGCCTTCACCTAGCGGTGAAAGTCGCGATGCAGTGGCTGAGAGCTGCATGACGGGTTGTACAATGAATACGAGGCCAGAGGATGACTTGCGCTTTTCCATTGCGTAAGATGTATAGCTCACCGTCGACTGGCAGCGGACGGGAAAGGCAGAGCTACGGCTGTAAGTGAGGCAACGCCGGCCGCTAGTGGAGGAGCTTTTGGCGGGATCGACGCGCCAAGCATCGTATTGTGGGATGCGGGGGCTTCCGACTCAGACAATTACCGAGGCCAGGACTCACCTAGAAACACAATGCTAGCATACAAACGGCCTGGCGTTGACTCGAGCAGGCACAGAAAACGGCTCCAAAAGCCGTGTCTCTCGGGAGCTGAATGTCGTGAGATCATGTGTGTGTTGGCTCAGGCATCAGCCCACAAGCGTCTTGCCAGCGCGTGACTCAATGCAACAGTCCCGGCCGTCTAGAACGATTCCGTTCCGTTTGGGTACCAATAGTCGGGCGCCTCATCGGCTTTTGAAGGGGCTGACCCGCGGATAGAGTGGGATCATGATGTAAACGGCGTCGTATTGCGGCGGAATGCATGGCGGAAGCGTGGCTTCAACTCGGGTAGGACAGGAGGATGACAGGGCGGGCTCTTTGACGCTTTGTATTTTTAGCTCCCAGTGGTCGATTATGCTCCGAGCGACACACACGATTTACTCCATGCAATCAAGATCTTCCCACACTCACCTTCTGTGCCTGTGCATTATCTTGGCGGCCTGCGGTATGCTTAAAACGAGAGTGCGGCTGGTAAGCAGCCACATCCTTTGACATGTCACGCTGGGAAAGCCACGGTATTTTGCAACGAAATAGTCGAGAGAGAAGTCCAGTGTCTATTCATCCATGTATCTATCTATCTATAGGTATTGTGCTCCAGTCAATTCACCAAGATGAGTCGCTTCCGCAGCTCGTCTTCAGCTTTACACCTTCGACGTCTTAAAAGGACCCGAGAATTTGATCGCTCCGTCCACTCCGTGGAACCAGCTAACACGAGAGTCTGTGAAAAGCTCATTCTGGGGTCGCAGCTTAGTCTCATGCAGGTTGAAGTCATCGACGGTGCCAATTCTCATGAAGCTCAGGTGAGGCGTAAGGGCGCTTCGGCGCCACATGAGGGTGCCGCAGGTCGTACAGAAGCTGTTGGACATCTCAGTTCGGGAAGTAGGTGTCTTGTCCTGGCCCCAACGGGTCAAGTTGTCTTCACCGCGGACGAACTTCATGTAGGAGTTGTCGACGGTGAAGTTGGAGGCGAACATGGAAGCAGTGACCTTGCGACAGTCGAAGCAGTTGCAGACAAAAGTGTTGACCAGACCAGGGCCTTCAGTAGGCTGTATTTTGAATAGTCATGTTAGCATATACAACTTTCTGTTTAAGACAAGAGTCATAATATTGTTGAACTTACAAAGACGATTTGCACAGCGCCGCAGAGGCAGGTTGCAGTGGCTTCGGTCTCAGATGACCAGCCGTCTCGAGCAACACCGGAAAGGGGAAAATAAGAACCAGCGTTGGAGGCCATGATAGATGATGTTTTATTGTTTGTTTGTTGAGAAAGTTGTAAAGTTGTTTAGAAGTTTGATGCTTGTATATTGTGTTTGTGTTGTTGTAGTGTGTGTTTTGTTGGTGCAGTGATGAGATGATTGATCTTCCTCAGGAACTCTCGAGGTTATATATACTATTTGCGAAGCCATCAAAATTTCATCTCTACTTTCAATATCAATACAAATCTCGATAATATCTCATCGAAAAACTCAACATTACAAACTATCGTCTATCCTCGGCCTTCTCTTCCATTTCCTTTTTCAGTAATTCTGGTCTCACAGGGTAGATTGCCGCCTATGATCTCATTAGTGCAAGACTCACGGCAGCCCCGTTACTAAGGCTAGGATTGAGTACGTAAGCGGGGCGGTACATCGGCAGTTCCCCTTTGGGCAACTCTGGCCAACGTGGGTTTAGCGCCTACGGAAGATACCGCCAATCCGTTTTTAATCGATTCTAACCAGCAGTCAGAAATTCCCTGATTCAGTGTCTTGGTCATCTTTGAGAATCTTGGAAAATAGTCTTTGACTTTTCGGCACTTGTTTAGACTACTATTTTGGATTATAGATCGGCTATAGATTTCTATTTGAGGCGAAAGGAACCCTATTCGGTATCATCGATCTTTTTTTGCCAAGTTTGGATGGACGCCTGAGGCGAGGTACGTTATCGTTATCTGCGCGATTGGGCAAGAGGCAAGAACAACTTCCGAGGTTGTGGAGGTGGCGATGATTCACCATGAGAGAAAAGGGCAATTTTGAACTCTTTCAAACTACTATATTTCAAACAACCACCCATGACTATAGCAGGTATTCACAGGCTCAAGGGAACTTCCGCCCTGATATTAATCATAGATCTTCCATTTCACGCATTAATATACTAACCAAACTGACTTCACGTTACCTAAGTAGGATAGAACTAGAACAATGAATGATCGAATCACGCTCACTTCTCCGTCCACACTCCCTCGATCCTCGACTTTCGAAGCACCAGCCCTGCCAAATCAGCAACACGTCCGCTGGTGAGCAGCTCCAGCACCTGCAAATGGGCTTGAAGCTCTTTTCCAATCCAATTCCGCAGCTCAATGGCATTCAATGAATCGAGTCCAAAAGCCGTGATGGAAGTGTTCCCCTGCCGTGCCGCCATCACCTCTTCAGGCAGCATCAGAATAGCGCCAAGTTTGTCTCGAAGGCCATGTGTCACAATCTCGTGAGCCTCTTCAGCGGTGGTGCATTTTCGCAGCTGCTGACCAGTAGACAAGTTCTCGGATCCCAAAGAAGCATCTGCGTCGCCTGATGCAGCGAGCAGAGCAGCACGGAGATGAGAGAATTTCGCGTCCGTGGCGTAAAACGGCATTGACGATGCGTTATCAAAGCCTATTCCAGTAATCACTTGGCCTTGGCAGAAGCAGTCGACTTTGCCTGTCATGGCAGATTCGATTAATGCCAATACCTCTGCCTCACCTACAGTGCTGTCAGACAAATTTTTCATGACCTGTGACATCTTGGCTGCATTTTCAGCCAAATATCCGACTCCTTCGACTGCAGCAAGATCGATTGATGCGGCTGCTAGGCCTTTGCGGCGTCGATGCAAGACCAGAGCGTCAAGGTACGTGTTGGCAGCAGAATAATGTGCCTGACCTCGGTTGCCCACGATGCCAGCAACAGAAGAGAGGACAATAAAAAATTGGAGAGGGGTATCGATGAGCGCGTTATGGAAATTCCACGCTCCGGAAATTTTGCTTCTAACGACGGCTTCATAATCTTCAAAAGTCATTTTCTCGAAAAGGACGTCCTAGGATATCAGTTAGCGATGGATTCAATCAACAGCAACGTAACGCGACGTGCTAGACGTGGATGGAAACATACTCTGAGAACCATAGCCGCGTGGATAATGCCCCGAATTGGAGGCAAATCCTCTTGCAGCTCCTCAACCAATGCTTGGACATTCTTTTCATCTGCGACATCACAAGGCACAACGTATATCGAAGCACCGAGCTTTCGACTCTCCTTCATCAGCTTGCTCAAATCATCAGTCACCTTGCCGCTCCGAGAAAGTAAGACAATGTGACGAGCACCCCGCCTCACCATCCGCCTCGTGATTGAGCGTCCCAAGCCACCTGTTCCTCCAATAATCAGATATGTTGCGTCGTGCTCTAGCATATCTGAACGAGGGGCAGGATGTGTGGCCTTGACCTGACTCCTGCCACTATGCGTTACCACCCACTTTCCTGTCGTTTTGCCGCTTTGCAGTTTACGAAGCGCTCCTTCGATATCTTGGATGTTGACGCATGTGACGGGTCCGATGGGGTTGACCGTCTTGTTTCCGAGGAGGCGCATGACGGACGCAAACGTGCGTTCCATAATTTTGGGCCGTTCTGCTGCAACAAGTGTCAAATCAACCGAGCTGAACGTACAGTTGTACTCAAGCTTGGACATTTCCAGTCTTGTGTTCTTTGTGATATCCCGCTTTCCGAGCTCAATGAAGCGCCCAAACGGTGCAAGGCATTCCCATGTCTCGCGAAGAAGGTCTCCCGCAAGCGAATTGATCACAACGTCAACCCCCTGACCACCAGTAGCCTCACGCACGGCTGGGCCAAACGAAACGTCTCGACTGTAAAAGATGCGGCTTTCTGGGATGCCATAAGTATCCATGAGGAGCTTTTTCTTATCTGCACTCCCAACGGTGGCATAAATTTCTGCGCCAACCATCTGCGCCAGCTGGATGGCTGCTTGTCCAACACCACCAGTTGCGGCATGAATCAGTATCTTCTCCCCATACTCCAGCCGAGCAAGGTCCATGATGCCGTAGTAGGCAGTACAGTATACAACAGGAATTGATGCTGCAACCTCGAAACTCATCTCATCAGGGATAGGAGCGGCACTGGACGCAAGACATCGAGAGTATGTGCTGTAGGCGCCCAGAGACATGGCACAGACGCGATCGCCAACTTTCAGAGAACCAACACTCGAGCCGACGCGGGATATCGTGCCGCTGCATTCGACACCGAGGTACGGACTAGCCACCTGGCCCATTGCGATAACTACATCCTTGAAGTTCATGCCTGTGCACGCTACTTTGATCTCAACCTCGTGTGCACCCAGAGGTGTCTCGTGTTCATCCTTCCAGTAAAGGGAGTCTAAGGCGCCATAAGTGCCAACAGCAACTGTGAGTCGTCGTCCGGGTTGTTCATACGGCTGCAAGTATGGCGGTGCGGCCGAGGCCTCTGTGTCATGAAAGATGGCAAGATTCATGTCATCTTGCTTCACTACACGGGGAACGACGAGCTTGCCACCTTCTTCTGCAAACTCGTAGTCTACAGGAGTGTCATCCTCGGGCATCGCAGTAGAAACTTTAACGGCACGGAGAATGAGCTCAGCTGTATCCCGCACATCAAGCTTTGACTGGGGATCCAAATCAAGAGAGGCTACAGCTTTGTTTGCCTCAGAACGAACTGTGCGCAGGAGCCCTTGCGAAATGTTGCCCTCCGGATGTTCTGCGAACCTATACGCTCCACAGGTTACCCAGAGCATAGACTGACAGGTAGTGAGAAGATTCTGCGTCTTTTCGAATATCTCTGTAGTCATATTGGCTAACAGTGGCTTGTCTATTTCAGTCAAACAGATGTAGCAAGAACTGGATTCGGGCATGGCGTCGGAAAAGTCAACAAGTTGTGGCCGTTTCGCCATACGCAGCTCTAGGAGATCTAGAAGAGCTCCTACGAGTGGATCACTTCTGTCGTGATGAGAGATTAGGACGAAGTCCGCATCACTGAAGCTGTCATTAAAACTTGATGCTGCAACCTCGCCGTTGGTCGCGTTGCCGTTACTTGTCACACCGTTGCCGTTACCTGTTACACCATTGCCGTTCATCTCTTCGGAAGCATTTTCGGTGGTATCATGGTGCCCGTTCGTATGACCCTTTGCCCCGTTTTCTCCATTGGCATGGCCGTTCTGACCGTTCTGACCGTTCTGGCCGTTCTGGCCGTTGCTGCTTGCCGACATCTCATGGACTTTGCCAAGAGATTCCCATTGTACCTGATAGCAGATGGATCGCGGACTTGCACCCTCATCAATGTCGCCATTCACTGGTGTCATTCTAAAGCCGCTGATCTTTGTCACAGGCTCAATGTCATCCTTATGCCACATATCGATGAAAAAATCGACGGGCCCAGGAGCTTTAAAGTCTGGACACCCATGAGCGACAACTTGCACCCGGTCGCCAGGATTGTTAGGCAACTTGCTGCTTATCTCCATTTCTTTAACAGCAGACGGCATGAAGAGAGAAGGCATCTCGCCACTTCCGGCACCAAGTATTGGAAAGGTTAGTTGAAACAACAAATCCACAAATGCCGCAGGCGCAATGGATGCTGACTCAAAAGATGCCGGCATTATAGCTGCTGTATCAGGAACGGTCAAGAAAGCAGTAGAGTACTGCTCGTTTACTTTCATATCAGCATCTGGCGAAATTCTGAAGGCTCCGCTGTAACCCGCCCCGCGAGACTCCAATTCAGAATAGAAGGCATCCATGGGGAGTTGATGGCAGTTCATGCCCTGAATTTGCTGGCGACGAATAGAAGCGGCGCGCAGTAATCCACCACGGACTGGGTTGGCCGAAGTGGCCTTTTTGATACCAACGAGGCCACTGCAATGCTCCAACCACCCTCTGGCTGAGGTCCATGAGGAGATGCGGAATTCATCCCAGTCACTAGAGTTGGATCTTGTACCCTCAGCATAAGGCTTCAGAGAGAATACCATCTCATATGGAGCACCGTCGTCGAGTATGAGAGCCTTGGAGACTTGAATTTCTCGAATTCGGAAGCCATCAATTTGCTCAGCCGGAATACCTCGCAACTGTGCACGTTGTGACGCCGCCTCCACGGCCATACAGATATAGCCTGCTAGTGGGAACGTGGCCAATGACTGCATTCGATGATCCTTGAGCCATGGAATATCATCTGTTGAAATGACGCTCTTCCATTTCGGCTCAATATCGCTATATGAATCTTCCAAGAGGCCCAAGAGATCATGGCGCCTAAACGGCTTCTGACGCAACTGCTTGGATGAGCGAGGCTCAAACCAGTACTTGTGTTCCGTCCAAGGATACGAATAAAAGTCTGAGACGACAACAGGCAATCGAATACGTTCGTCAGGATGGTTGATCTTCCTAAAATTAATGGGGTGACCTTTGACAAACAGGTTACCCGCGCAATCTAAAAGCGTGGAGGTCGCATGCTGGTTGCGAATGAGACACGGCAAATATTTCACTCCCATAGCGGCTTGAGGGCTGATACTCTTCAAAATCTGCTTGATTGGGCCCTCTAGGGCAGCATGAGGACCAACTTCGATAATGACATCTGGCTTTCCTCCCTGATAAAGCTCTTTGAGAGCTGGAGAGAAGAGTACAGGCTGGGTAAGGTTGTCAACCCAATATGACGGCCCAAGAGACGTCGTGGAGTTGAGTTTACTGCCTAGTAAAGACGAATAGAACTCGACACCGGAGGTATCCCTCTCTGCGATGTACTTGATTGCGGTCTTGTAATCATCCGCGACTAGTTGCATATGAGCTGAGTGATATGCCACTGTCACTCGCAGCTTACGGTTAAAGATGCTTCGACTCTCCAATTCTGCGGCAAGCTTATCGACATCTTCTTCGTCTCCAGAAGCAGTAATGGAATTTGGAGAATTCTCACAGGCAACGGTAATGTTTTGCAGCCCTTGAGTCTTGATGATGCTCTTAACCTCCTGAGCCCCAGCGCCGACAGCCAACATGGCACCTCGAAGATTTGGGTGTTTGAGCTTCAATTCTGAGGAAACTTTACCACGCCAGTAGGCCACAGACATGGCGTCCTCAAGGCTTATAGCATCAGCAGCAAAGGCAGCTCCGATTTCCCCACTGGAATGGCCAATAACTGCCGACGGCGTGATTCCCCAGGACTCCAAGAGCTTTGTGAGGCCGAGCTGAATCGCTGTACATGCTGGTTGCGAGATGTGTGCCTCGTTGACCAGCGATTCTTCTTTTCCCTTGGCTAGCTCATCCAAAAGAGAGAACTCGGCACCAATCTCCTGCAGGTAGTCGCTACATGTGCTGATGGTATTGGCAAATATCGGATGGCTCTCCATCAGCTCCTTGCCCATTCCTGCCCATTGCGCTCCCTGTCCGGTATATACGAATGCCACTTTTGGCTCTTTCGAAGCTACCATAGGTCTGGCGCCGAGGCCATTGAGCGCATTCGCAAGCTCACTGCATGATGATGCTGTAATCGCGATGCGCCATTGCAAATGTGTCCTCCTCTCACCAAGTGTATAGGCTATGTCTCTACTCAATCGCTTCTGAAAGACCTCTGGATGCTGCTCAAGGTAGATACCAAGCTTTTCAGACACTCGCTTGGCGGCGCCCTCGTCATGAGCGGATAGGACGAATAACCTTGGAGTCACGTTCTGGGTGTCAAAAAGAGAGTCAATAAGCGAGAATGGAACCTTCTCCATCACTACATGCGCATTGGAGCCTCCGAAACCGAAGCTGTTGACGCTGATGTAGCGCTTATGTCGAGGCCACGGTCGTATACTAGTTGGAACTTTGATGTTCCATTCATCGAGAGGAATCGCCTCATTAGCCTTTTCGAAATTGGCGTTGGGAAGAATGAAGCCCTTCTCGAGCATCATGGACGCTTTGATGACGGATATAATCCCACTTGCATTTTCCAAGTGGCCAACATTGGATTTAACAGAGCCCATATACAATGGCGCGCGCTTTGTACGGCCTGCTCCGAACACGCGATAAATGGAATTGGCTTCAATAGGATCGCCGGCTCTCGTACCGGTTCCATGGGCTTCAACGTAGCCAGTGTCCTCAGGGGAGATGCCGGCTCTGGCATATACTTCCCTTATCAAACGCTCCTGCGCCTCACCGCTAGGATTCGTCAATCCTGAGGTTTTACCGTCTTGGTTAGTGCCGGTATTTATAATGACGGAGCGTATCTTGTCTTTATCCTTGAGCGCTTGGTGGAGAGGTTTGAGAATAAGGCATCCTGTGCCCTCGCCTCGAGCAAAGCCGGATTTTGCCCTGTGATCAAAAGCAAAAGTCTTGCCATGTTCGTTGAAGAGTCTGCGATGCGTTAACAGTCATTTGCATACTTGATGAAAATTTGTTACTAACCCTAGTAATGACATGGAGATCATATCGTGAGGCTGCAAATGCAAGTTGGACGCTGCGACAATAGCCGAGCCCGATTCTCCTGACCGGATGCTTTGTACTGCCAAATGTAGCGCATACAGACCAGATGAACAGGCCGTGTCTGCTGAAAAAGAAGGACCGTGCAAGTTGAAGTAATAGGAGATGCGGCCAGCCTGGATGGACTGATGATTGCCGGTGGCATCATACATGGGTGTTTGATCAAGTTCTTTCAACGTGCCGAGCCGATAATCTGAGGAGGCGCCGCCAATGAAGACTCCCATATTACTACCAGAAATGGTATTCTTAGGGATCCCTGCATTCTCCAGGGCTTCATACGTGCATTCTAAAAGATGTCTCTGTTGAGGATCTACAAGCAAGCGTGAGCGTTTGGATATCTACATATGCAACCAGGTGTTGCTACTATAGGGAGAGGGGAAATCCATACCCATAGCCTCAGCCTCTTGTTTTGTTATATGGAAAAAAGGTGCATCAAAGCTCGACAAATCGCCATTCATAAAGTAGCCACCTTTATTATTGAAGCTTCCTTTCTTATGGGGATCCGGGTGATAATACGCCTTGGAGGTGAATCTCTCTTCAGGAATAGGACACCAGCCATCACGCGAGCGCGATAACATGGTCCAGAAATCATCAAGTGTCGAGATGCCACCTGACAGACGGCAAGACATGCCGACAATGGCGATGGGCATCGGGCGCTCCCGATCCATGTCTTGATTTGAGGACGACATGATGTGTGAAAGAATCCTCTATCTCAAAATGCTGAGAATATGAAGGGAGATTTGCGTGGCAACTTCAACCCATGCATCCTACAAAGTTCAAGGAGAGAGGAGAACGAAGTGAAAGCAACTGATGTGGGAAGGGGTTGGTTTAATACTGGGATCCATCTTGATATCACCCTACAGGGTCAAATTACGGCTTGGCAGAGAAGTCTCCCAACGTAACCAAAGAAGAGACATTGGACAGCGAAAGAGGGACCCTTGACACCACTTTCATGACGGCACGGTCTTAATTTCCGTGAACATCAGCAAGAACTGGCGTGGCTTATCAACATGAACAGTTTGCGGTCTCGAGGCAGGGCGCCACTGACCACCCAAACCACTGAGTTGGTAACACAAGCAAGACGTGTTGTTGGACGTGTCATAAAGCCACAATTTCAGAGAATGCAGTCCCTTTTGTTGTTGTGCAAATGAAAGAGAAAAATGTAAAAAGATACGGATATCATTAAGTCCGTGTGCGGGATGTCTCAGCCATTTCCTCCGTTGGACCCAGATTCGCTGCATGCATAAAATATCCATATTGTGCTGCTACTGAGTCGTATTCTGAAACATCGTGAACGAATAAGGGCGACAGGGTGACAGAGCGTAAAGCTTGTTCAATTGATCAATCCTGGGAACTACTCAGTATATTCACGACCTGCATGATTGCTGTTGGCACATGCAAGATAACCAATATGAAAGCGTCCAAATTGCACCTCATTTCTCTTTAACCAAGTACTACGATGTTAGATGCAGTGCAACCCCCAGAGAAATTGCGGCTACTACAAGATATGGATATTCGATCGATGTGACTAGGCACCCAATGCCACTCGCAAGCACTGTCAATGTTCTAAATTATTACCAGGACTGAGCAGTCATTTTATTATCCCTTCTCAGCTTTGAAGCGGAGGATAAAAGAAACAATGTTTATCAATTTGCGACACATGTCTTTGAACCATGGAGGGCTGTTGAAGGGAAGAACTCCAACCTGCCCTGTTGCTGCCTACACTTCGGCAATTATGCTCCGGAAGACCACAATACCGAGACATCTTATCAAGGGCATAGGGTTGGCCCTTGAGGAGGGGAAACAAAAGGAGATGTCAAAATGATAGCTTCGAGCTTTGTGTAAGCCGGTAACGCTTGGCATATACCGCGGCCAGACGTGTCATCTCTTTACGAAATACGGGTGCAGGTCGAGCACCTGGCTGCGTCAAGCTGTGTAACAATCTTATTTGACGGCTTCAATCTGTGGCTTCGTGATGAGTTATTGACAGTATTGCCACAATGAGCTGATGTCTTTCCTATCTGTTACGAATTCATGTCTTGCTTGTTGGCATTTAAGCTTCGATATATTCTTGCTCCTCATTTGGTATCGCATCCAAAAGATGTGGCATTGTGCAGGGCCCAACGTATAAATCATATCACGAGTGGTCGAATCCGTCAATATTGGGTTGAAAGCGATATGCCAGCGCGAGATTGTCTCAGTCTCGACGCGACGTCTCCGCTCCCGCTTTGTGCTGCCCCGGTTTCGTCTCCCCTGCGGAATGGAGGGATGGAAGTTATCAAGGCAGGCTGAGTTAAATTGGACATTGATATGTTCCACATATTCCAGAGGCCAGGAAAAGAACTAGCTACACAGAGCGAAATAAATTCCGTGGGAAAAAATATCCTCCTGATTCACTCCTATTCACTGAGGAGTTTGCTTGCAATAAGTCGGGTCGGTATCACATATCTCTTGCATCATGAAAGTTCTCTGCCTCCACGGTTCCTTTAGCAGTGCTTCTGTAAGTTGAAGATGTGATAACAAACTAATGTCCTTTCATTCTTACGTGTACTAATCTTTTGTGGCTCAGACCTTCAAAGTTCAGCTCGGCATCTTCACCGACGCTGCGCAACGAACTGGTGTAGAGTTCAAATGGATCAATGGGTTCACCGAGGCAATCCCTCCAGCGGGCTTTGATGATTACTTTGGCGCTCCACCTCTATACCGGTTCATGGATGTTGATGGCACGAGCGAACTAGAGAAGATAATTGTCAGGATCAGGGATCTTCCCCAAGGAGAATCTCCCGAAGAGACGATGCGAAAGCTGATTGCCGATAAGGAGCAGTTTACGACCCCAGCTGTGACAAGGGCCTTGGATCGACTGCTGCAGCTTCTGGATGAGGACCCGGAGATTGATGTGAGTTTTTGCAGTCTCCATGATACGCAACATCACAGCTGATGTAGCTTAATACTAGGGAATCCTTGGATACTCGGAAGGCGCTACAGTGGCAGCCACACTGATTCTTGAAGAACAGCGTCTTTTTAGGGAGCAAGGCCGTCCTCGACGCATCAAGGTTCGATACCATTACTTTCTTTGCTTGTTTTTCGACCCGATTTATTCATCAAGGTTTACTGACTAGGCATAAGTGTGCCCTCTTCTTTGCGGGCTGGCCTCCTGTCCGCATCGTCGATGGGCGTGTTCAAACGCTGCTTGCAGATGAACACGACGAAATGATTGACATACCGACGTGTCATATCGTAGGCTGTAACGATCCATACATTCATGGAGCAATCGCGCTTTATGGGATGTGCGATGAGGACATGGCGATTTTGTTCGATCATGGCAAGGGACACACGGTTCCTAGGGACGAGCTGACGGTGAAGGAACTAGCAGAGACGATTGAGAGGACCTTTGATCAAGCTGCAGCATTTAGTCTTTAGTTGAAATTCTATGCATATGAATAAGGCTTGATTTACGCGTTTATCGTGATTATGCAGCGGGATAGCTTACACAATGCAGCTCCAATGTCACAATGTGGTACCGCTCTTCCCGCGCTTTCCAGGGGCACAGAGAACTTGAAGAGAAAGCAGCGAATTCGGCGGCTGCTTTGCCCGTTTCTGGTTGATAGCATCGTGGGGAAATATCTTTTTGGTATGATTTGGTAGTGTAGTGGCTTTTTGATCCCTTTCGTCCGGAAACGGCATTCTCAATATTCGAGGTTATCTCAAGGGA
This sequence comes from Trichoderma sp. IMV 00454, assembly GCA_001931985.1. Classification (NCBI taxonomy): domain Eukaryota; kingdom Fungi; phylum Ascomycota; class Sordariomycetes; order Hypocreales; family Hypocreaceae; genus Trichoderma; species Trichoderma sp. IMV 00454. Next base: position 719,314 of record MSJK01000129.1, read on the forward strand.
TGCACCCTGCGTGGAAAGATTAAGGATGGGTGCTTTCGGCCAGATGAATGCTTTTAATACACAATGATATTCGACAATTGTTTTCGCTTTTTTAAATCTGTAGGTATTTAATTGCTTTCGTCTTGACCGTTGTGTTTGGGAGATAGGAGGGAGGAGGAGGATGCCGACCAAGTCAGGGGCCAAATCGATCAACAGTTTGAGACAAAAATAGAGACTGAGACAATGCAAATCCGGGGGACTGGAAGAGTATAACAGCTTTTTTTTTATCTCTCTAGACGGAAACATTCAAAGAGGAGCGAAGAGCCAAAGGAAGCATCTCTATCTGCATACGTCTTTACCCCCCTGTTCGAGTGCAAGACGAAAGTGAACCCGAAGTGAGGAGGGCTGGCCAGGTGCCAAGCACCTGTAGAGCTGCTATCAATTCACCACGTCGAGCCACAACAACTGGAAGATGGAAATCTTTTCCTTTCCTGCCACTTCCACCCAACCTCTATTTTGCCAACCCTTCTTCTTCTCCAACCCAACCAACCCAACGAGGCAGGCTATCCTGAGTCAAGATCTTCACGATGGCGCCTTTCATACGCAGACGTATTCTGCTCATCACTAACGTCGAGTGTGGCGAGCTCGATCTCTTCCTTGCCACGGCTCAGTCTCTCCTCGAGACTGATCCTGGCTTGGATCTTCATCTCGCGACCTTCTCTGGCCTTGACGATGATGCTCTCCCTGTGGGCGTCATCTATCATCAAATCAACGGCATCTCCATGTATCAAGCCCTCGAGGAGCTCTACAATCGCACCCAAGATGAGGGAAGTATCTCTGAGCCATTCGCTGGACCACCTGGATTTAGAAAAACCAGGCGCGCCATTCGTGCCTATGCATCCCAGATCATGCCCTACACCGGACGCCAGATGGTGGACGTCTTCACTTCCATCGTTGACATCATCAGGAACTTGAATCCTGACTTGGTCGTCGTCGACAGCCTCATGTCGGCGGGCCTGACTGCCTGCTACCATTTGGAGGTCAAGTTTGTGTGCCTTGGCCCCAACTCGATCAAGGATTTTGCGGCCTCTGAGCAGCCTCGCAAGGCTGGCCACTGGAAGTTCCCTGCGTAAGTCCTAGCTTGAAAACACCTTCTTCATCTTTTCCCTCTTCCTCTCTACCTTCTTCCTCTCCACCTTCTTCATCTCTGCTCTCCTCTTCTTCCCCTCTACCCTCTTCCTCTCTGGACTCGTCATCTCTTCCATCTTCCTCTCCACCCTCCCCATCTCTACCTTCTCCATCTCTATCCTCTTCATCTCCACCTTCTTAATCTTTTTTCTTCTTCGCCTTTGGCTAACAAAACCGTCTAGCCTCTTCTCTCAGTTTGAGTATCCTGTGCCATGGAGCAAGGTGCCTCTCAATTTTCATTTCTCCCTCTATACTGCCAAGGCCATTAAGAATGACCCGCAGCGAAAGGAGGTGCAGTCGTACCTGACTGCCCATACCATTCTTCGAGGACCCCTCGATCTTCTCAAGAATCGTCCTGAGGGCCTCAAGATCTTGGTCAGTTCTCTTCCAGAGCTGGACTTTCCTCTCGTGGTTCCATCCCACGTCGTCCCTTGCGGCCCCATTATTCGTCGCTGCCAACCCCTTGAGGAGACGGACGCCAAGCTCGCTGAGTGGCTTGCCAATGGACGAACCATCTACGTCAACATGGGAGCCGTCGTCAAGGTGCCCGTGGATCAAGCTATCGAGATTGCCAAGGCCTTGAAGATGGTCATCGATACTTTTAACCGCCAGGCTGAAAAGGGCCGTCTCCAGGTCCTTTGGAAGCTCAAAAAGAAGGGTCGCTACTCCGTCTATGAACCGACCTGCAGCATTGCCAAGATTCTTCGCCAGGAATTTGCTCATGATCGTGTCCGCATTGTGGATTGGGTTCAACCCGAACCCGTTTCTATCCTTCGCACCGGTAATGTCGTCTGCTCAGTCCATCACGGCGGAGCCAACTCGTTCAACGAGGCTATTGTGTAAGTTTGATCTTTCGCTTTGGAAACATCCTCCCACATCCTCCCACATCTCGCCCATTATACTTCCTCCCTCTACCTAGACGAATTCAACTAACCAATGATGTTTTTTCAAACAACTTACAGGACCGGCGTCCCGCAACTTGTCCTTCCTGTCTGGGGACATTGCTACGACTATGCCCAACGCGTGGAACGTCTCGGTGTCGGCCGCTGCGGCAATCCCACCTCTAAGCCTCGATGGACTGCAGAGGAGCTCTCTCGCGAGCTTCTCAACGTCTTGGTTGGCGATGAGGCCAAGGCTATCAAGGCAAATGCCTTGGCTATGAAGAAGATTTGCAAACAGAACGGCAGCGGTGCTGATTGCGCTGCGATGGCCATTCTGAATGAATGCGAGATGTAAGCTGAGCTCAAGCAGGCTGAAGAGGGGCTGTTATGCCCTATGGGAATCTTGGAACGGTATATGAACACCAAAGGATTTTATGGCTGGTGAACTGCCATGCGAATATCAATGGATCGGGACATGAACATAATGGAATTTAGTTCAATAAAAGTGGCCGTTGTCGCCCTTGTTGCTTTACCTTTGATTGATTGATTGTTTGGTTGTTGCTTTGCTCTTGATCAACTGCCCTAGTGAGGATTACATGCGGCTGACAATAGGAAATCATCCCAATGCTACCACACATCTTGGTGAGTTATCCCTACCACATCGCCAAGCTTGCCGTCATTTATTATCTCCCACATTCTTAGCAGACGGTCAACTCTACGATCACGAAACACAAAAGAAACCACGACTCTTCTTGGCAGAGATGAATACAGCAGAGCATCGCAACGTCCTTATTGGATGAAGGACTCCGTTACTCCCGCCCATCTTATGCCTATTCCGAAAGAATACACCCTAGATCTGTGCCTTAATTAATGCGAGTCGAGCAGCACGTTTGATCTGCGCCCCAACCTGGCTTGCCTTTCAAGGCCCCTCCAGCCACATGGGCTTCCCTGTTGCATACGGCGGCTATGCAAAAGTTGCATGGCGCTCGTATCCCCTTGTCCGCTTGTCCGGGCGAAAAGAGAAAGAAGGGGGAGCACGGCAACAAGAGATTTGAGAAGCGGGAGCACGACCGACTTGCAGAGGCGCGCGGGGATTTATTCCCACAAGGCCGAGGGAATTCCGTGGGGGGAGGGGAGGCATGGAGGGAAAGATTGGGAGATTCTGGTCCGCAGACCATGGCCATGTGCCAATTGCGATCGAAAATCTGGCATCATGGCATCTCGTCCCTCGTTTCGGCTCCAAGATGGTCGAATCAATGACGCAGCATGTCTCACGCACAATGGCTCAAGACTGCAACCCAGAAGCTCGAGAACCCCCGCGATGGCTCCAAAACAGCGTGCCCGTGACCTGATCAGCTCCATCACCCGGCATTGTCACGATGTCGCATCCTGGCAGCCCTCTTTTTTTTCTGTGTGCTTTCGATAGATAAGCTTCGCGTGGAGCAGGAGCAGCAAATCTGGCAGACAGAAGCGGAGGGCGGGAATGACTTTCGCGCGCAAGCGGCCCGTATTGGCGTGCCCAAGGGGGGGATGAGAAGAATCCAATCGGGCGGGCGCTTCCTTCACCATGTTGGTGCGATAGGTGTGGGTTTTTGCTTTCTGCAGTGCGACAGCATCTTGGGGAATTTCGCTCGCTCGCTCCATCTCTCTCTTCTGTCTCTCTCTGTGTGTGTCTTGTTCTTCCCACGCCCCCCATTTTGATTCTTTTGGGGTGTCATGCGGCGGGCTGTCGCGGGATAATAGTGTCATGGGCGGCATGGCCCTTGAGGGCACTAGCGGAGAGGGCTTGCAAGCTTGGACGAGCCGGCTGGGGGAGGGATGGAGGGATGTTGTCTGGTTTGGCTTCCAAGAAGCCCCCCCGTGGTTGCTGATCAATCAAGCCTCCCGGGAGCTTGGAGAGTGCAGTGGTGATCAAATTGTCGAATCCGTACAAGTACGACGCAGCAGCACGGTATTTGGATGCGAGGAACAGAACAGGGAGATGAAAAGGGCTCAATGGCAGATCCGGTCAGGCCGGATCGTCCCCCTTTGCTCCTTTGAGGTGCGAACCGCGCGGTGCTTCTGTATGGAGTACTACTGCCAAATGGAATCAATCAATCAAATCTAATCAAACATCAAACCAAGTCCAAGCGGGCTGATCTGATCTGTCAAGCGAGAGTCAGACTGACGAGAGACGATGACGAAGCTGGTGGACAGGAATAATCATGGCTGAGCCGCGACAAATCCGATCCGAACCCAATCCAATCCGTGCCAATCCATTTCCATTCCAAAGCAGCCCACTCCCAATCTCCAATCCCAATTCAATTCCTGGAGGGGCAAAAGCCAATTGATGGATGGAATCAGTCGGATTGATTTCCCCCCTTCTCTCTCCCATCTCCCATTCTCTTATCGGCAGCAATACCGCTTCGCCTTGTAACTCGACTCTCCCCTTGTGCCACTCACCCCATCCATTTGCCATTTACGAAGGGGGGAACTTGACAGTACTTTGGTCGGCGAGTCTCGCTGTCATCTGTCGCAACATTCAGCTTAACGACACGCCCCCTCCCTGACGCACCTTTTTGCTCCCCCACACTCAAATCAGACCCGACTGGGCCCGGACTAAGAAGTTGACTCGAACCGCCCGCCCAAGAGGCTTGAGAGGCATCCGCTTGTGATGACGTTGACGTACGTCTTGGCTTGGGACCTGTCCCTTCTTTTTTCACATGGCAGCGGCGCGCGAGAGGTAAAAAAAAATGTAGAGGAATGGTTCGAAATTCTGGAATTGCGCCAATGTAGGTGACGAATCCGCGACATAGGCATTCCAGCCGCACAGGGCTGAAATTCCTCCTGAATCAGCCGCAACTAGGCGAGGAGGTTAGTCAAGGTTCAATAAATAAGAAAAGAGGAAATGAAGAAAAAGAAAAAGTGAAAGCCTCCCAAGGCAGCTGAGCATCTCAACTTGTCCGCCGTCAGAATGATTGATGCCTGCGCAAAGACTGACGTGACGTAGCTCGCTCTTTTTTTGAAAACTGGAGAGGATAGAGGAATTGGGTCAGCTTATCGATAGAACGGCTGCCTTGAAGAGAAAGCAGCTCTAAGGACTAAGCCGGGACGAGGATAGAGGCAATCAGCAGCTTCGGCTCCCCTTTAGTGGCCGTCATGCTAAGACTAAGATGCCTCGTCAGCCCCATCTTGTGACTCACTCTCTTGTGGACAGTATTACTGAAAGGAGGCGTAGCAGCACGACTAGCCTGTGCCACTAGCTGGTCCTGCGTGAGTGGCCGGCGGTATCATGCACGCTGTTTACGCTTCTCAGATCCAGATGCTCTTGAATTGCAGCTCACATCACACGCCCCCCCTTGTTTGTTAGCCTGTTGCTCCCAATTGCTTCTGTTCACTAGCTACGCTACTGTAAGTCCCTCGATTTGATTCTGATTCATGTATGTTTGATTCCGGCTGCCTTTTTCTATCTATCGCATATCACATCCGCCCATCCCCATTCCACAAGCACTACTTGTGCTACTACTACATGATGGAGGGTGTTTTGATATCGAAATAGCAGCAGCATCAAGTAGAAAAAGCGAGACAAGACAAAACTAAAGGGGGGGAAGCAGAGCTCAGGTGGACAAAGTCACGCGAGTTACGGTGTGGATGCCGAGGCGCAACCCATTGGCCAATGGATTGGGCGTGTGCCGTCGCGCTGCTACTGGCCAATTGTTCCAATGTTGCCCTTCTTCAGCTTGTGCCTGTTGCTGTACGAGTATGCGCGTTGCGTCTGTTTCTGCAGGCAGATACCGAGCGTCCTCCTCCGATAGGATACAGAGGGGCCAACTGCTGGTCCTTTGTGCTTTGTATCGCACAGGTATTCTACAGTACGAGCCCACGGTATGGGCAACAAAGGGCTCCTCCATGTCACCGAGGTCGGATGGGATAAGACGACCGGGCTCTTTTCGCTTGGAGATTGGGCCGCTCTGATCTGACAGCGCGCGCAGAGACGACAATTGGGAGGGATGGCGATGGACCAGTAGGTCCGCGCCAACAAGACACAAGGGCGGTCATGTTTCTTGTTCTTTTGCTCTACTTCGTTGCCATCAATCAGCATCAGCATCAGCATCATCTTCATCCAATCCTGTTCCTGTTTTTTCTCTTGCATTTTCGCCGTTTCTCCCCCGCGCATAAACAGTGACAACTAACAAAGAAGCATCCCCAGCCAGTCGTTTCCATCAAGCCTCACGGAGCGAGATCCTACTAGTCCACGCCAAGGCAACGCGAAACCAAGCCAGAAGCACACCTACGCAACCGCAAGAAAAGAAAAAGCACAGTACGGGCTACGGGTAGCATGTGAGGAGGGGCTCCACGGCGCCAACAATGGATGGCCGTTTCGAACACGACGACATGCCTCTTGCGATTGGGCTGCCTCACTAGCTGCTGCCCAGAATAGGTAGTCCGGGCCATTGGGCATCAGGCACCTGAACTGACCGAGATATGCAAATGGATGGGGATGGGCACTTTGATGGATCCATCCCGATAGATATGGGGGTGGCTCCTCGAGACTCTCGAGTCCGGCGCGGGCCAGGGCTGTTTTGTAACGGTTTGTCACGGTCAGTCAGAGTCAAGTCAGTCCCAACCCTTGTCTTCTTGGGAACCTGGGCACAAGTTCGTCGTTTTCTTGTAGTCGTCGTCTTCGTCTTGCGGTACTTGTTGCTTTCGTTGCGGACTTGCAACAGACACTCCCCCCCCTTCCCCCCTCAATCCTCAATCACCATCCATTTCAGTCACCCCACCGATATGCCCACCTGTTCATCACCCGTCGGTCGCCTTGGGCTAGTTGCTCTGCTGGGAAATCGCAGCCAGACCAGAGCTGAGTCGAGTTGAATCCTTATCGCGCCACTGCCGCCAGAGATGTCGTACATGTCGTCTGCTGCTTGCATTGACCGCGCGAAAGATGCAAGCCCTGCATGAGACCTTTTTTTGAATTTATCTTCTTCTTTTTTGCGATCCATTCTGACGTCTTTCTTCTCTCGCCATGTTAATCTCCGCGGTCAATTACCCGAAGACTGCCAGGGCACAAGCAAGTTCCACGTTCTCGAATTCCATTCCCCTCTTTCTCGTTCCAATCCTACCAACCGGACCCAAATGGACCGAACGCTTTTTGCTACTCGTACGCCGAGGGCCCTTATCGATGGAGATGAGGGGTGATAAACCAATTGCCCCTCCTTTCCGTCTTGCTCTGTCTCGTCTTTTTTTATCGCCAAAAGATGCCCCTCCATGGCGGTTCTTTTTTTGCGCCCACCCATCATTATCAATCATCCCATTACCGTCTGTCTAGTCAGTCAACCGCCCGTTTTTTTCATCATCTTGGGTGGTGCTACTGATGCAATTGACGTCTTTTGACAGATGCTTCGTGACCCAATGCTTGTCCCATGCCGTCTCGCTGCTACGACGCTGAAGTCCCTCAGACAACCGAATCACCTCACTTTGCAGTAGCATTGGGCTTGATTTACACGCCGCCTGTTTCTGTGCCTTGCTTGATGCTATGATTAATAGTTTGCCTCTATGCTGGTGCTTGTCCCATTTTCGGGCAATTACTCGTAACTTGATCCTGGCCGCTGTCCAATCCAATTTCCCCTCATGCCATTTTTTTGTTTCCTCGCCTTTCCTTTGCTTTCTGTCTCGCGACGCTCTAGCCGCCAGCTTTACGGGCATCCCACCCACCAATTGATGCATGTTTTGGATCCGGTCCGGAACTTGTAAGAGAAGAAACAAACGAAGCAAAAAAAGAACCACCAGTCCGGCGCAGATTAGGATATCCCCCACCGCCATTGCAGCGGGAAATGATTATGCGCATACGTCAATTGACCCTCTTCTCTCCGCTTTTTGTTATTTTTTTCTTGTCTAATTTTTTTTTTCTCTTCCGTTCCATTTGAAACCAAAACTTTAGGGCTGGTCTGTCGTTTGTGATGCGGTGAGGCAGGGATGGGCTGCTCGCTCAGGCACCTCCTCTCCGGCCACCCTCCCCCGAAGAGAACAGGCCCTTGGCACTCAATCTATCTATTCTGTGTAGCCCACCTCTGCAGCGTCAATTTGCCTGAAGACAAAGAAACAACAAAGGATGAAGCATAAGTACATGTAAATAATTGTTTGTTTCCATTTGTTATTCACAGTGTAGATGCGGCTCTTCATACAGAGTAATTTTGTTGAACGAATAATTACAAACCACCACAAGATGCTACTACAGACTACAGGGCACTACACAGCGCTACAGAGGGCTATCAGCAAAGTTGGGGAGCTGCCGGAAAATCAAATCATTCGGCCACACCTTTTGCCTGATCGGTGTGCCTGATGACCGCGCCCCAAGGCCGCACATGACTGGCCGCAAGAGAGCCGCGAAAAGGGGGGGAGGGTGAGCGTAGTGAAGAGCGAGCGAGCAACTTGTTGTGAAAGTGCGTGCGTTGAAGTGAATGAAACTCTCCGTACATGTCCATCTCCATCCATCCTGCGAGGTACTGCGGAGTTTGTAACCGGGCTCGAACAAGCAGCGTTGCAAGTTGCGAGCATTGCATTGATGTCAATGGGAAATTTGCAATGCGTTCAATGATTTCTAGGCGTTAATCAGTCAATTGGATTGCATTGTGGATGAAGCATATTGAAAGCATAATCAGTCAGTGCCTGACCAATCTTAAGGTATGGAATCATGAGGCTGTACATGTCTCTACAGTAGGACTTGTGTGCGGCAGGTACGTGAGCGTGTACAAGCGGCAAGTACCGTATCGCCGCGTTTGTACTAGCAGGTACTTTAGGCAAAGTCTCCATGCGATGATGCAACTTTTTCCGGGCAGGTACTTTAGCACCCACGTTGTTGCAAGGCATTTATGCAGTACCCAGAACAGTACATTAGCACGTTGGGCCAAAAAAGGTACCGGGCGGGAGATGCGCCGGGGGTATGTACCTCGCAGACAAAAAAAGATGCAAGCAGCGATTTCTAGTTTTTTTACGATTTCATGCACCAGGAGGATTCTTGAGCAAATCAATGAGCAATTGATCTCAAGCTGGCGCGCGTCTGAAACAACGATGATTTGAATTGAATGTAGGAACTGATCCAAGATACGATATTGTACTGTGCTGTTGCTATGCTGTGCTGGTGCTGTGCCTTCTTCACACACCCCTTGCCTGTGCCTCCTGCCTTCCCTCCTTCCCTCTCCCTTGCCAAGCCCCCGTCCGCAAGAGTGTGTAGCCTGACCCAAGGCGCTCCTTCCAATCGTGCTCCCCCCAGCTCAAAAGCCGCCTTCTTTCCGTTCTTGCTTGTCACTTATCAGCGCTCGTGTCCGTTGGCTGATGTCGCTGCGAGACACGGCTAAGCTGAATGGGTAAGTAGTAGCTTTGCGGCTGGGGATTCCTGCCTGCTTCCAGAGCAATCAATTGGGAAAGAAATTTGGACGGACGGATGCCTGGATGACATGACACATCCGGCAAATCAATGGTGATCAATTCATTGCTGTAGAAGTAGAAGTAAATGCAAATGATTGTGAAATTGAACACTGCAATTCTGGTAGGTATTACAAACAGGTACAGCACCAGCATTGTACGGCATCAGAAGACAGAAAAAGGAATCAGATACCAGAGACCTGCATCATCCCACTCACACCCCCTCCCCCCTCCCTTCCCCTTCCATACCCCCGTCAACAAAATCAAAGCCCATCCACTTATCCACCCCCCGAGGTGCAGGAGCAAAGGAGATACTTCCCAGTACTCGCCCACTACACACACGCCCCTCCCTTTCCCGCTGCTTCCTTTGTCTCTTGGCTTGCTCCTTCCTTGCGGGGGGCGTGCGCGCGCCTGTGTGCCTGCATCAGGGTCTCGCTGGCCGCCACATCACAGCTTTTAATAGCAAGGCGGTCCTGCTCATCGGGTATCAACACTGACAGACTGCAAAAGAGTCAAGGCAATCTGATTGACTGACTCTTTCCCTTCTGCTTCTGCCTCAGCTTCCCTGCAAGCGTGCCCCTGCTCTTGAAGCAAGAAAAAGAAAGAAAAAAGCAAAACAACGCCCGAGAAACAGTGTGAATCTTCCGATTTTTGATTGACTTGGAGAGAAAAGCTACCGCCGGAACTACCTGTCTAGCGTCAAGTCAAGCGATTACCAAGACCCCAAGAGTCATCGATCCCAAGTCCTTTGGCCGTGCATTTATTTCGGGCACCTCCCTTCCTTCGCCAGGCTGCAACAGTTCGAGTCAGAACAAGAAAAAAAGAACCACAGACAGACCGTTTTTGAACCGCACTCACCCGCAGCAGCAATTCTTTGTTCACGGCCTGTTCTGCCTTTATTTGCCTCCGTAGTATCCGCTGCCGAGGGGGGGCGAATTCACCATTTCTTGTTCCTGCATTTTGCATCTTCCGTGCCAGAAGAGGATCCCCCAATCCCCATCGAAACTCAATTTCCGTGGGCCCAATTCGATTCAATTGAATTCAATTCGGACAATCAATCCCCAGGAATCCGGATCACCTTCTTCCAGGATCACCTTAGAGCCATTCATCGTTATTATTTCATCCTTTATTCTCCCCTACCCGCGCACTGCTGCCTGCTCTATTCACGTTCTACGCAAACGAAATAGAGGGAAGCAAAGAGAACAATTAGCCTTCTTCCCCTTCTTCCTATTCCTTCGCGGCCTCCCGCATATTTGAATGGAAGCTGCCTATTCTATTCATCCCCTCAAACAATCGGCTCGTCTCCGCCTGCCGCTTTACTCATCAGCCGTCGTCAATTTCACGGCTTAAGAGAACTCCTTCTTCCTCTCTTGATCCCCCGAGCCAAATTGACTTCCTTCACCAACTCACCTCCGCCACCTCGCCCTCTTTTCAACATCTCCCCAAACTCCGTCTTGCTCAGCGGAATTTGACTCTTCAAATCGAGTCTATCTCCGGCCAAAAGCTAAATCCCGAAAGGCTGTGACCGATTTGACATCTTGCCTGACCCCACTGTGTTGCCTGCGTCCGGCTCGATACGGCCTTCGCCACCCAGAAACACGTCAGACGGGTCATCGCCATCTAGGAATGGCTGACAAACCCACGGCAAGCCACGCACAGTTCCACGCCCAGCAAGCTTCCACTCACTTCGATAAGAGCCTGGGCATTCCAGCTTCTCGAAATAACCCTTCTACTTCTACTTCTTCTTCTTCCCCTTCTCTCTTCTCGACTCCTGCGCCTTCTCCTTTCTACCAATTCCTCAACAACCGTCAATCCGCAATTGAATCTCGCAACATGACGACCAATTTCCCCCACGGCGGCGACTCGTCCGCCGCGCCCAAGGACGGCGGCAAGCTCGAGATTAGCAATCTCATGTCACCCCCTGACAACCTCCTCGAGACCTTTAGCCACGGTCATGGCCAGCAGCAATCAAAGATCTTCTCCGCCATGGCTTCTGTTGTTGGAGCAAACAACAGCCTGCCCTCCGACAAACACCCATTGCCAATGTCGCCTCCCATCTCGCCTTACACCAAGCACGTCTCAAGCAACTCACCAAGCACGCCACCAACCCAGGCCATCCAAGACCCTGTTCTCTATCCCGTTGATGAGGCTTCGCCATCGAGCCCTCCTCAGCCACCTCTGTTTGCCCCGGCTGAGATTGAGCAGCACAAGCGCATTGTCGACAACCATGTCCGCGCTCGATCGTCTTCTTCCACCATCATCTTCAGCGGAGTCACGCCACCACGGCGCGAGGACTATGAGCTCGCCCTGACCTTCCGCTCTCAGGTCATGAAGCACTTCACCAGCAACCGCCGCGGATGGCTTCTCAAGGAGCGGGCTCTCCTGGTTGCCGATCGTCAGGCCGGAGCCCAACGCTTCCACGCCATCCTCCCGGCTAAGCCCATTGCCGCCAAGCCGGCCCGATCCCAGCGCGCCGACCGAGTGTCCAAGCCACAGCATTCGGGCCACCGACCCATCCGCTCCGGCAACGGCTTGCCCTCGTCTTCGTCTGTTGTTGTTCGACCTGCCGCTGCTCGACGCCCAAGCGCTACCCCTGAGCCATCCCGCCGCATTGTCGCCCCCAACCGCGAGGACAAGGATTTCAAGTCTCTTCCGGACTACTGCCCGCCCCTCAACTCTCTTCCCAACAGAGCCAACAGCCTCAAGGTGGACTGGAAGGGTCAGCCAATTGATCTTAGCAGTGACCCTTACCACGACTTGCTTCACCCTGACGAAATCATCCTCGCCGGCAACCTCCGCCTGGACTGCGCCACCTATCTCACCAGCAAGCGACGCATGTTTGAGCGCCGTCTTCAATGCCTCCGGACCGGCAAGGAGTTCCGCAAGACTGATGCTCAGCAAGCCTGCAAGATTGACGTCAACAAGGCCTCCAAGCTCTGGACTGCCTTTGACAAGGTTGGCTGGCTCAGTGCTGAATGGGTGCGACGCTTCTTGTAAAGCTGCCAGGACTCTTTCTCTCTTGACATCTCTACTCAATCATCCCCTTTCAACTTACACCCTCCCCCTTTGGCATCCCCAACATTCTTTCTCCCCCCGCTTTTACGATCTTGACGACCATCAGCACTCGATTTTAGCGTTACGACCACTCTGCATTTCGTCACTCCCATTGGTTTCTTCATTCTTCTTCATTCGACGCTTTGGTCGGCTTGGCTCGGATCTGTCGACTCTTGTGATTCTTCTTGTCTGTCTTGTCCGACAATGACAACGTTAATGAATCTACATCGCAATATCCAGTCGGCCACTTTATGACCTCGTTACTCTTTTTCTTTCAACTTTTACACGATACACCGTATCTTATCTGCATTCCGGGAATCTTCTTTGTTTTCTTATTTGTTTTCAAGGATCACGCACATACACCAAGCATTAGGGGGTTTTTCACCATGATACCCAGTGGGCGAACGCGCCAGACTTTGAAGGACATGACGCCGCTCCATCCACGATTTCCTTTTTTCGTTTTATTCCCCAATTTCGTTTTATCATCTAGTCTTGTTATTCGGCCTTTGTCCGATTTCATCTTTTCGGCTTTCGTTTCAGAGAGGGTATTAGCACCCTACTCTTGATGAGAATCATTTGATTTCTAGGGACATGGTTTCGGATGAAGATAGGGATCGGGTATGCATGTTCGGCGTTTGATATTATTTTGGCCCTTTCCTTTGTTTCCTGCATCCAACTAATCGGTCAAACGTGAAGAAGACTGGAGATGATGGGATTCACCTTGATGGTAACCCCCGTGAGATGAGCATACGAGACCGATTTAGTTGTGGGACGGAGGGAGGATTGAATTTGCTATCTCTACTACTATGGTTGTTTTTATTTTGGGATTGCCACGCACTGGTCATCCAGCCCGGCTGATTCGTGGAAGGCTAAGCTGGAGGAGTTTCTCGGCTTCTTTTTTCTTCTTCTCAAGGGAAGCAAGCAAGCAAGCAACGAGAGGGTTTTCTTCTTTTTACAATGGGTCATGGACATGGTCTATAGCAGCTAGTTGTTTCACAAGGGCAGATGACGCTCGACGCATTACGATGGTCCTTGGGCCTGCGTTTGCGTGCGCAAATCAATTGCTATTTATTTTGGTAAAAAAAACCGTGCCTTTTGCATGTGATGAGTGATTTGTCGTGAGATTCTCCGTTTCGTGATGCAACATGAACATCAATGCTTCCCCCAACCATCTACAGGTAACATCCATCCACGGCTTGTCCAACCCGGCCTTCAGCCCTACAAACGGGACAAACGGGGGATCGATCTGGGCACGGATCTCCAGAAAAACGTGCAGCGGGATCAACGGGCTTGGTTGCTCTTGCTCTAGCTAGAATAGGAGGCGTGCGCGAGCGGCAGCCGTTATCGTCGCCGAGCAATGCTTTATCTGTCTACTCCAGTAAAAAAAAAAAAAATTCTAAAAAAAAACTCATCTGCTTTGCCTTGTGCGGCAGATCGATCGAGCTGCAGCCCGGGGGGGAGGATGGGTCCCGTAGTGGGCAAGGATTGGGGGTGTAAGGAGGGAGGTGAGTGGACGATGGGCGGGAAAGGTATTTTAGTACGGTGGAGAGGAGGCGCGATCGTTTTTTGCTGCGGATGGAGGTACGTACCGCTTGTGTAGGGGTTTGTGGATGAGGTTAGATTAGATTAGATTGGGAGTGAGATTTGGGATTTGAGAGTTTGAGAGCTTGAGATTTGAGGGTTTGATTGAGATGAGTTTGTGGTTGGGATTGTTGGAGTTTGTGTGTGTGATGGGGAGGAGGGTGATGAGGGGCTTCTGTTTGAGTGCAAGGCTCGTATGCAGAAGTGGTTTTGTCTGAGTTTGTGGGCTTGGTTTGATCATGGTCTAGAGCATTGCCGTGAGACGATGATAAGAGAAAAGCTTCAATTTGCAAAATCAAGTAGCGGTTCGGTTATGAGATAGAATGGAATCATTAGCCAGTCGATGAGTGGTAGCTAAAGCATCTTATCAGCCTTGGCAAAAATACACCTCAGAGTATCTTGTGGCTTTGGGGTCGAGGGCAGAAACGAGGTTATCGATACACATTCTTCCTTTTTCACAATTATCGCCCTTGCATCTTCCTCATCCTGACCGATCACCACGCTCACCTCAGCATACTAGGTACATACTTATCATACTACAAGTAGACGAATTTTCGAATTTCAATGCATATTCGTCAACCCCCTTCACCTTGCATGCTTCATAATTCAGTCAGAACAGACTGCATTGGTAATTACTGTATAAAAAGCTATCGACATACGCATATAGCTCATGTTCCCTTTCGTTTCAAACGTTTGCATGAATCAGTAGGCCTACCCCCTTCCATTGCCACAAGGAAGTCCTTGATAGCTATTAAACGACCAAAAACCCACAATATTGGTACACACAAGCAATGCATCTATATATATGCCCATTATCATCATGCTGTCTTCCCATGCCTCCCCCCCTCTGCCACTACTTATTCTTACACGCGGCTCTGGTTCAACGCACTTCAATGTGCTGTACTGCAGTCATCCACTTCTTCTCATCAGTCCTGGTTCGGGTTGTTAGTCACATTCATCTCCAGCCTAACATCCAGTGAAGAGAAAGCCAAAACTTACTTATCGAATTTAAGAAGCTTGCCCAGGACGGGAACAAGCTGCGCTCTCAGCCGATTGTCCTTTTGCTGCAAAAACTGCAACAGAATCGTCTTGAGATAGTCCATGTCGGACAGTTCGGAGGTCGAAGCAGTACGCGTCGAGTCCATCGATGTTCGCGATGTCACGCCTGACGAAGTTCCCGACTGGCTCACGCTTACGCCCGATGCCATCGCTGCGACCTTGGTCTGCGCCGCCTTGAGTTCCTTAGATAGCTTGTCGTGCAGCAGCTGCAGCGATTCGTATTCCTTGCGCAGGTTTGCCTTGATCTTCTCTCCGTCTCGAACCTGCAGCTCCGACGCATCCAATGCACTTCTCAACGAGGAGATGGTGTTCCGTAACTCGGTCGACTCCGTCTCCGTCCGAAGCTCGATTGATTCGAGCTCCTCTCGTCGGCGCCGCCAGGTTCGCTCCCGCTCTTCGAGCTCCTCCTTTTCGGCGCGCAAGTCTTTGACCTCTCTCTCCAGCTCTCGGACTTGAGTCTTGAGCTCGGCCGTTTGCTTGACATTCTTTCTCATCGCGGAGCTCGCCTCTGCTTCAAGCCGCTCTTGCTCCGCGGTAACAGTCTCGATCCGGTTGCGCATCTCTCTAAGCTTGGCTTCTCCCTGCCGCTCCGAGTCTTCGAGCAACCGCCGCATTGTCTCGCCCTCTCTAGTGCGTTCCTGCAACAGATGCTGCACTTCACCAAGCTCCTCCTCCAGGGATCTATTCTGGGATTGTTGCTCCCTAAGCTGGACCGTCATCTCGGATTGCTGATCTCGCATGCTGCTCAGCAGGCCCTGGGCCGTAGTGTACTGCTTCGTCTTAAATTCAGTTTCCTCCTGGGCTGCCGCCTTCTCGCGCTTCAGCTTGTGCGCCTGCTCCTCGAGCTCCGTCACCCGTGCGGATGCCTTTGACAAGTCGTCCTTGGCCTTCTCCAGTGCTCGCTCCAGCTTCTCTGCTTTGGCGCTGAGTTCAACCTGCTCAGCCACGGCACGTCTGTAGTCTTTCGCTGATCCACGCTGGGCCTCTTCCGCTTTGGCCTTGTCCTCCGCCTCAATGGCCAATCTGTTCTTGAGGACCCCAACCTCCGAAACGCGGGTGCTTATCTCTTGTCGAGCACTCGCCAAATCTCGCTCAAGGTCCTTTACTCTCTTATCCAAGTTGCTCAGCTCTTTGGTTTTGGCCGCAAGCTCTCCCTTGGCTATCTTAAGATCCGCGGAATCCTTGCGCAAGGTCTTGATCTCGGGCTGAAGCGTCTGTAGTGCTTCACGCAGATCAGCCACGTCTTTGAAACGATTCTGCGCCAGCTGGTTCGCAGCGGCAATGTCAGCCTGCGCCGTAGCAAACTTCTCCTTCATGGAATCATAGTCTTTCTGGAGAGCCTGGAACTTCTCTTGCTCGTTTTCGGAGACGGCGGTGGCCACCTTTTCCTCCAAAGCAGTAATTTCTGTCTTCAACTCTGCCTTTTCCACTTCGAGCTCCTTGATTCGCTGCTTATCCTCGACGTGATCTTGGCCAATGTTGATCAAGTTTTCTTGCAGCGTCTCAATCTCCTCACGGAGATCGTCTTCAGCCTTTCTCCGCTTAGACAGCCGCTCAATTTCCTTGTCCTTGCCTGCCAGCTCCTCCTTCAGATTGGTAATCTCTGCTTCCAGGGCTGAGGTATCTGGTCCTTTATCGGCCTCGGGGGCACTGGGGGCACCAGGAGCGACCGAAGAAGAGGGAGAAGCGGGAGGTGCGGGACTGGTAGCACCGCCGCCACCACGGCCCTTCTTCTTCTTCTTCTTATTTCCTCCGCCACCTGTTGTAGGCGGTGCAAGGGTTGACACTGGCTCAGTGGGGACAGGAGCAGGAGTAGCAGGCTGCTTGGGCGATTCTTCAAGCTTCTTGGTCAGCTCTTCGACCTTTTTGGTCACCTCGGCCGTCTTGGTCTGAAGCTCGGACCTCTCCTTTTTCAATGAGTCGACCTGGGAACTGAGCTCATCAATCAGATTCTTGGAGACAGTTCGGGCAGCCGTAGCTTTGGATAGCTCGCCAGCCAACTGGCTAGCTTGTTTGATGGAACTGGCAACTATTTCTTCCACCTCCTGGCCCTTGGCGGCTGCTTTCTTCTTTTCTGTCTCAAGTTGGGCCTCGAGCTCCTTGTTCTGCTTCTCTGACTTGTCGAGTCTGTCTGCCAAGCTGGTGATTTCCGTCTTTCGGGCTTCCAACTGGGCCTGTAGAGAGTCCTGGGAGGCAGAGGATTCACGGGATTCGCTCAGCTGCAGGGCAGACTTCTCCAGTTTCTCAGCCAAGCCTGCACTGTCTTGTTTGAGAGTGGAAAGTTCTTCCTTCAAGCCGTCTCGCTCGGCCTTCAGAGAATCAATTTCTTCGTTCTTCGCAGCAATCTCGGCCTGTAGCTGGGGAATCTCTTCGTCGTAGGAAAAGAAATCGCCATCTCCACTAGATTCTTTCTTTGCCGCATCATTGGATTCTGACTTCTGGGCCTTCTCTGCCTTTTCAGCCTTGAGGGCGCTCAGTTCGTCTTGCAGTTCCTTCACCTTCTTCTCAGTTTTTTCATTCTTCTTCTGCAGATCTTCCTTGTCTGAGGAGACTCGCTTAAATTCATCCATGACCATGTCTCCTTTTAGCTTCAGCTGGTTGAGATACTCAACGAGAGACTCCGGATCGTTTATCGAGGATAACGGTGTGTTTTCGCGGAGAGCCTTTTCAAAGGGTTCGACGGCTTTGGCACGCTTATGTGCAAGTCGGTACGAACGCAGGAGTTCTATTGAATTCGTCATTAGACTTGATGGTCAGTAATTAATTGCCATGAGCGGGACGTACCTGGATAAGTAGACTCGAGCTTGTCTAATTTGCGAAGCTTTTGCCGGAGTTCTTGACTCAGCGCGGGCTTGGTCTCATGAGCAGCTCCATCGCGTGACGCACCATCTTTGGCATCAGCGTTGCCGTTTGAATTTTCAACAGCCTCGGCCTGCCCAGTGGCCTCTCCGTTGGGCGCGTCCTTCTCAGGAGGCGCAGGCTTTGGTGTTCCAGCTCGGCTCGGCTCTTCGCTGTCGTCAATTACGAATGCCGCTTCGAAAAAGGCAGGGTCGGGGTTATTCGTCGCAGCATATCCAGCATCAGAACCTGGGTTCTGAGGCCGAGCCCGCTTGCCTGAGCCGCTCTCATTTCTTCGCGACGTCGAGGCAGATCGGTTCGCGGACGAGCTGGCTTCAAGCGCCTTTTGTTGGCGGGCTTGTTCCTCTGCGATGGTGCGGTCGATGGCACCTTTTATTCTCTGCAATTAAGGGGTACAGACGAATGGTCAGCTATCGAGATACATGTTTCTCTTTCCGTCGGGTTTCTCGGATTCAAAAAGAGGACGCGCACAGCAAGGGGAACTGACTTGGAGCATGGTTCCGACGAGGGGCCGCCCAGGGCCGATGTTGACAGAATGCACGAATTAAAAGTTGTAGATCATAAGAGCCTCGCAATTAAGGGCTGCAGAATAGAGAATGCGAGAGAAGAGAAGAAAGAAATCGCAAAACTGGTACAAAGGAGGAAAAGATGAAGTCGTGTTCAAGGGCCGATGTAGCCTCGTGGCATAATTGGTTTCTGGGGAGTGCCAAAGGTTGAATAACAAGCTCAGCCTCGTTCGTATTGAACAATTGACAGGTCCTTTGTACTTTGCATGTTTTGGGTTTAGCGGGTGGTATTTATCACACTACCGAGGAGGCACTTTCCAGTGGCTGAGGCCTGTTGGGAGAGGCAGGAGCAAGGGCAGGATGTAAGACGTAAACTCTGTTGCAAGCGGTGCCTTCCTGAACGTGAAGCGAGAAGCGAGATTTCCATCCCACAAGAAGAAAAATTCCATCTTGCTCAATTTATTCTCTTCTCAATCATTCTTCTTCCTCTCCTTTGAAATTCAAAGAGCTCTCGTTCAGTTGGTTTTCCAATCGATTCAACTTGCAGTCATCTCGATACCAGGGATTGGCGGCGCCAGAGCCTGGAGGATGCTGTAATAAGAGGCCTCAGCGCTGTGCATACAATTGGTGAGCCTTCTGAACAGCAGTTTCTTTTCTCTTCTCTTCTTTTTTCTCTTCTTTTTTTCAAATCACGTCTGTATTTCTTCTTACCGTGGAATCACTTCTAGGCGCACCATCAATCTTCGCTGCATTGAGAAATGCAGGCCTTCATTTGTGCTTTGACAATTCCTTCGAGTTGACAAGCACAGCGTTGCCGGCGGGAGAACAGCAGACTGAGCCACAGAATCACACTGCCGCCCTTTCAGATGTTTTTCTCACACATCTGCTTTTGCAACATCCTCTTTTTCTTCTCTTCTTCTTTTTCTCACCCTCTTACTCATTCCACTAAGCTTTCACTCATCGTCACGCTCCATCGGCTATGACATTATATGGTATGACTGCCCTTCCTCCGATTCTAATCGCACCTCACTAACCAAGATCAAAGATACAACCTTTCAATCCTGTCGCTTCTCAAGCAAAGGCATGCCCATCAAGTGTCTGCTCTGACCAACCCTTGGACAACATGACGTTTGTTTTTCTTCAGCCCTGCGCTAAGACCATTCGTCTTGATGTACGTTGCCCTCCTCCTCCTATCATTCTCGTAGGAGAGTGCTGACAAGTAGTGGTGCAAATAGACATTGACATGATGCTGTCTCTCCTTGTATACAGTCTGTGATGCCCAACACATCAACACATTGAGGCAATGATCCACCACTTTTTGCAGAAACCCACAGCGCAGACACAAGCTCAACTTTGGCCGCCAGCTCCTCCATCCTACACATCACAAGCACGGACAAAATTCTGTGATACACTTGAAGCAGCAGTGCCTGTAAGATAGTGGCAGCTTGGTACACGCCCTCCGCGGTCACGATAGTCTATTCAAGGCTCACAGTAATGTCCTACGTCGGCCTTTGGCCATACAATCACTGTGAGTAGCACTCAATCCTTTGTTTGGGAAATCGGTTGCTGACTGCAACAGCTTGGTGCAGGCCCTCCACAATGATAGTGGACTATTTGGCAAGAAGTAACGAGCAACCAAAGAGGGAATCCAGACACACAGCTCGACTAGAGCGACGTCTACATTGGAGATTGACAGCTCAGTTCAAATTCTGCATCAAGCATACAGTCGAGCTTTCCAAGCTCACGGTAATGTCCTACGCCAGCCTCTAGGCCGTACAATCACTGTGAGTAGCAGCCCACTGCCGCACAATCCTCGCCATTCTTGAGGAGCGCATCAAATAACAAGCATATTAACCAGCAGCATGGCAGTGCTTTCGCAATGGCTGCGGCGCGTAAGCGACAAAGCACCGGCTCCGAAACGCAAGCCAAGTATCGGGAGAAAATTGCATGATGAGATCATGAAGAGTTCACTTGGACTCACCGGGCTCACGGTAATGTCCTACGCCGGCCTTTGGCCGTCCAGTGGCTTACTGCCACACAACCTTCATCCTTTTTGAGAAGCGCTTCAAATGGTGAGCGTACTGAACAGCAGCATGGCAGTGCTTTCAACGAAATGAATGGCAAGTCCTCATCGCAATGGTTGCGACGTCTTTGCAACAACGCATCGGCTCCCAAACGCAAGCCTAGTATCGGAAGAAAGCTGCATGATGAGATCATGAAGAGTTTTCTTAGGCCTATCGGGCTCACGGTAATGTCCTACGTTGGCGCATCTGGAATGACCAGATGCGCCAGGCTGTCGACGTGAGTAACATTGAATACTTTGTTTGGGAAGCCACTGGCTGACTGCTCAATAGCAATTGATTGCTCGGTTGGATAATAAGAAGGAGATTTTCAACCTTGTCGATACGTATCAAAAGAATGGACAAGATTCTGTGCAACACTTGAAGCAGCAATGTTTGCAAGATAGCGACGGACCGTCCAACACGTCACGGTAATGTCCTACGGTGGTGCCTGCAAGATAGCGACGGCCTGATACAGGATTCACAGAGGTTGCTTCCCCTACGCAGAGCTGGCTTCATGATCTGTCTTCGACCATCCAAATTTTACTTCATCAATTGGGAAATCTTGGTTGCCCATTACGCCATTCACCATATTTTTCCCATTCCACTCGTTTGACTGACCGACTCCAATTCACCCGGTTTTCCGTCTGTCGTTCTTTTCGTCACTCATTTGTCAGGGTAATGTCCTACGCATGAAGCAACAATGTTTGCAAGGTAGTGGAAGCTTGATGCAAGCCTTCCACAACGATGGTAGGCCGTCCAGCACGTCACGGTAACGTCCTACAGTCAAAGACAAATCGGCAGAGGATTTTAGCAAAGCAATAAAAGCTCGATGCCAAGCATACCTCAACTTTTGTATAATATGTAATGATGTTAGATGGACATAGTAGATTAGCCCATTGGCGTGTAAGATAGTGATTTATAAAGCACTTGGTCTATACATCACGAACAGAAGAAAGCTCAAAGAAATGCATCTTCATGTATTGTGATCGTTGTAGTCCCAGAGATTGACACCCCTGCAGCAAGTGATTACCCGTCCATCCCCTCTCATATGTTGGAATACGTGAGAATCATGGAAGAAGAAACATATTTAGCTTCAATAAAGTCCCAGGCTGTCCCATCTTCTTTCTGCTCAATCAAGTATTTTCCATCTCCCGAGATGGCAACCTGTGACAACTCATCGCCGTGCTTCATCAACAGGATGTAACCACCATCCTCGTGCCTCTCTGTCGTGAAATACTCGTTCATATTCTGAAATAAACCGTGAGCGCGTTGGATCGAGATTTTACCCTGATCATCGTGATGGAGATTTGTGCCCGTGACACTGTTGCAAAAGGTTTTCCAACCGTTTCTTTTGACGCAGTGCCAAAAGGAGCCACCCCCTAGAGTAGGCTTCTCTAGGAGCCTCAATTCTCCGTTCTCAACAGTCAGGATGTAATGTGGCTCCGTTCTTGTTCGAATCATGAAAGATTTGCCTGCTTTGGGGTGATATTCCACTGGTTTAACCGTGCTATTCGGACTCATGGTATTTCCGCCGTTGGCGATAACTTCTGAAACGATAGAAAAAGTAGTTGCAAGCGCAAGGCAGTCTTCTTTGAGTCTTATGGTAGCGTTCGGCGGAAGGCTTGGGGCAAGAGTCGGTTCAGGTTCTATGGCAACGGTCGACTCGATGACTGCTTGGCTCCCCATCCGACTGATAATAGCATGTTGTTCTTCTCGCTTCGCAGCAAGTCTCTGGAGAGTATCCATTCGCTCTTGTTCTCTTCTCACGAGCTTTCCTTTCTTGGCTTTCTTAGCCTTCAAGGCAGCTAGCTCTTGCTCTTCAGAGGCGATGATTGCTTGTATTTCTTCTTCCTGAGCCGCCTGCTTCACCTCACGTGAGATCCAATCATCCACTTCTTCTCTTTCGCTTATATCTGAAGCAAATGTGGCCGACATGCTGAAGTTGTGAAATCACTGGATAATTTGTCCGTCAGTAGAAGCATTTGGCGGAGGGTGTAGAAGTGATGCTATTCTACGGCCTCTTAGAGGGCATCGGTGCCCATTTTAACTCTCTCGATTCAATTCAATTTCGATGGTAGCGAAGAGATGTTGGCGACGAGAAGAACGTGAAACATGCGGGAGGCCGACGAGATTTGTTTCCAAGTAGCGGGGTTTCGAAAGAAATCGGTGACCGTATGCAAGGTAGGAAACAGGCTGCAAGACGCCACATAGAACATGTGGCCGCAGAATCGATCTCTTCCAGTAGAGCGTGCAGCACCCGATATTTATTGCATTAGGATGTTCATACTAGACACACAGAGGGTTAGTCAATAGCCCTCGTTGAAGGTGGGATTTAGGGTGTCTAGAAGGCTCTACTGTCTTCAGGGTAGAGGTGATGGGAGAGTAGAACGAGAAGGGGACGGCGTTGTCCATGGAGGGAGGTATGCGTGTGCCGTCGATGCAGGTGCGCGCACTCTCTTTCTTGGATTTGAGAAGGGAAAGAAGGTAAAGATGCTCTAGGTAGTATAGATAGATGTGCAGTGGATGTCTTATCAATAATGTATTTTGATGTCAGAGAGAGCTATAGTGGGATATCTTGGTTATCGCTCGATAATTGGAAGCTAGGAGCGACCACTCAGGACGTGGCAATAGGATTAAGAGTACATGTAGGAAGCAGATATGAGCATCTACTCTCGCCGGATTTTGAACACGCAATTGGCTAAAAATATCAAAGATATATTCGATTTCCTGTCATTGATGGCAAGGTAAATATTCGCGATAAATGAACAACATGTTGACTTTCGTGGAAGAGTGTAGGTTAGCGCTTCAGGGATGCCTCGTCTTCATACCTAAGGCAAGTAGGTACCTTTAGGAAAGTTTGCCCAAAGCTCCAGCCGATTCCTTCAAGATCCCTGTCGACAAGGAGCAACAGATCTACGAGCACGATACGTTCAATCATCGTCTATACAGTATTTGACTTTAACACGGTGCTGTTATCAGAAGGACGATTGATCTGTCGACATCATTTCAAAAACCACTGCCGCCGCATTTTCCCTGATGCTGGATCAACAATGATCGGCTGAGATGATTTCGTAGATACTATTCTACCAAAACTTCATTGCCTCTCTGTTAGAGGCTACTAAGTAATACGCAGTCTACGGATACAAGGTGGTAGAGGCAAAATTGCCCTTCTTACCACTGACCACCTATAATGAGAATAGCACCGTGTGCAAAGGCTCAATGAAAGAGCGTTAATATCAGTACCTGGGTAGAAATTAATGATTCTTCTATCATCTCCTGCGCTCATTGCTAAAAATCATAAACCTGAGGCGCGGTTAGCGCTGGCTCCGCACAGCTTTCCTTTCTCTACGAGTTACACACGGTTCGGACTCGCCGTTGGTGTCACTATGGTACAGCAGTTTGCGGTTCATGAGATACAACGTCATGTCGAGTTCGTGAGGAGCTTTGTATGGATACCTGCGTCATGCTGGGCGGGTGATTGCTTCCAACAAAATTACATGAGCGCATGTAAGTGGTGGCGGCTTTCCAACTACAGCAAATTTGAGACTGGTGGCTGGCGACCAGGAAGCAAATTGACATGCTGTCTCTGTGCTTCTTGACGTCAGATCAACCAAGACTTGACACGTTTTGTACTAGAACACAAGTTGTGCCGCTGTTCTCCCCTGTCTAAGTGTCTCAAGGAAAGAACTGGTGATGTAGTGTTCATGGAGGCATGGCGTGGTGAATTGTCTGCTTTCTACTAGACTGGTATACTCGGCGGCGAATTTACGGAAAAGGACCACTACTTGTCGCTAATATTGAGTCTTGACGGAGAGACTCACGTTGTGTATCCTGCCTATTCCATCCAGCAACAGCCTGGCGTTTTCTAAAGAGCAGTGGCGGGTGGATGGGTGCCGCAACCGGAGAGCGTGTCTCAGGTGAATACACGCTGCATTGACCATCGTGCTCGCAGCCGGGGAAAAAGAAAAGAGAGGCGTCGTGTGTATCTGTAAGTTGGTGAGGGGTATTGCCAATGGCATGTCTCTGCCTCGCAATATAATCTGCCAGCAAAGCAAAACTGCCGGCTGAGCCAATCGAATGGCCTGCGTTTACAGGGATCGACAGCCTCAGCGGAAGCGCTCGAAGTCGTGGTTGGCGGTTCAACAAGCTCACCGGTCCGGCTTGCAGCAATCTCGGCTAACCGACTGCGACTGTGGTGTGTTGTGAATGGATCATGATAGACTGCCGATTGGGCTGGTTTCTTAGCAAGGCAAGTTGGGGGAGGCAAGTTGGCTTGTGAATGTGCGAACACGTACTTCGTACAGCACCCAGCAGTTCCATCGCGATCCCACCACCAAATGTTGCTGTCATTGGACGAGTAACAATGCAGCGCTTTGTAAGTGCATGGCAGCCTCGAGCACAAAGCAAAACAAGGGCAGCCACCATGCGAAGGAGCCTGAAATCCTGACGGTTGGGCATCTGGGCAGGTAGGGTCGGCTCAGGTGAATTAGACAAACTGGGGGGATCCCAGGCCAAAAGCCCGGCCGGTCAAGCCATATCTGCAGCCTTGAAGCAACTATCGAGTCGCACAGAGTCGGGAGAAATGCTTTTTGTGGCTGCTGTAAGAAGCAGGGAGAAGGAGACTTTGTCTTGACCGCCGAAAAGGAGAAAGTCAACGATGCAGGTCGTCAGCCAGGTTTCCTTTTTGGAGAGACACACGATGATGGTTAGTGGCCGTTGCAATCAAGCAGGTTTCACGGTAGACTTAGCGAGTTGACAAGGAAGTAAGTCGGAGATTTTTCGAGAGCTTGATTGCTACCTTATTCCTTGGTATGAACGGGTTCAAAATACGGTGAGATTCAATCTCTTTTTGAATTAGCAGCCAAGAATCAAGATCGAGATGCCTCTAGAATTAGAGTCCAGATCCGCCAGGTTACTGTACATATGATAATGCCTGTATTCCACCTTCCTCGTAACAATGCTCGGTACTCGCAAGAGAACAAGCGACTCAACGTGCGGATTTACGTCACAAGCGGGCTGATTGGCGCGCCTCCTGCACTGTGCTGTCGCTCCTTCCTGCTCCCTTGCGTCGAACCTTTCCCACTCCTCCTGCCACACTTTCCGACTTCTCGACCAGGCCCGGTCGGAGCAGATTCTCCGAAGATGAGCCTGGCCAATTATTTGCTGTATAGCTGCGGGGGGCTGAAACGTGCTCCACTCGCGCGCGGGTCTTTCCTTATCCACTAAGGCGCAAAGTATCGAGTAACCCGGTTCTTTGCCTTTGCAAAAGGTACCTGCGGAAGCAACCAAGACACACGCCCTTAGTACGTAAAGCTCTACTGTCCAGTCCAGCTTAATTCAGTCCAGTGCAGCTCGCTTGATTTTCGTTCGATTTTGGTTCCCGCTGGTTTAGTTACAGGTACTAGGTAGTCGGTGGGTGATGCCGCTGCTACAGTACCATAGCCGTACCTTATTTTTGCTAGTCCTCCCGTCGTTGCGTGTAAGCCGGAGAGTTGACATCTCAGCTAATATATCGCTAATCTAAACGGTCAGCATGGGGGAGCATCCTGAGAAAAATGATAGTCTATCAGCGATATATTCCGTCCTAGATCCGGCGTCCGGCTCTCACGCGAGTTTGCACCGATTCTTTCTCGTCCAGCTGCCGCCAATGTTCGTGTCTCTCGTGCTGGAGTGTGAAAGCCAGCATGCTCTCCTCGCAAGCCTCTTCTCTTCTCACACCCCCTCTCGAGACGGCTACCTACCTATCAGATCCCATGGCAGTTATTGCAGTGCATATCTAGCTTGGCGCTGAGGCTGAAATGTTTGTGCAGCTGCAGCCAGCCACATACTGACCGGCAGCCTTGCTCGCTTTTCGTTGCTTTTTCATTTTTCCAGTACTTGGGGACATCCCGTCCTCGCGATCAGCTTCGAGTCTGGTCTCGTTGTCTCCCCCTCTTTCTTTTATATTTGGACATGGTACTGTTCTTCTCTTCTTCCGTCTTTGGTTGCTCCTCTCCTGACATTGTTTCCTGCATAGACTCTGTCTACTATCATACGGGTGACCACACCCTGTTTTCTGCGCCGAGCTCTCGCCTCTTTGCCATGGGGGCCCCAAGCATGATGGAAGAAGACACAATCACTATGGGAGGAAGCAGCAGAAGCAACATTCTTTCGGGAAAAAGCGAATGCACAATGGAGGAGACGAACAGGAAACCTGCGCTCCTTCGCATTCCAAATGAAATCATCGGACAAATCGGAGCGTACCTCGAAGAAAAAGGCGACATTGCTGCTTTCGTGAGGACGTGCCGTCTCTTTAACGACATGTTTGGCGATGTTTTATACCAGCGAGATCAGATGTATCATAAGTACAAGCAAGATTCCTGCCTCACATGGGCCGCCAACCGGGACAAGGTAGACACCCTTAAGAGAGCCATCAAAGCCGGCATCCGCCTAGAAGACCACCCATATCTCATCTTCGTTGTCTCGTGCACCGGAAGCCCCAAATGCGCCGAACTGGTGCTGTCGACTCCTGGAATCAACCCAATGGCTGAAGACGATCGAGGGTGGACGCCCATCACCCTCGCTGCCAGCTTCGGGCACGCCAACATTGTCAAGAAGCTGGTAGAGCATGGCGCTAGCTGTACAGCGCTTACAAGCTTTGGCTGGTCGCCCATCAGCGTGGCATGTTGTCGTGGGAGTCTCGGTGTTGCGAAGCTCTTGTTGGACGAGTATGGTGTGTCGATGGAGGGTGATTACGGGATCAACTGGTCAGCGCTGAGATCGGCCGCTACTTTCGGCCACGCAGACATCCTCACCTATCTTCTCAAACGAGGGGCTGATCCAACCCCCGAGGCGGGTGGTTGGAGTTGTCTACACATAGCAGCCGATGGTGGACACACCGAGGCAGTACAAGTGCTTCTTGGCCACGGTTTCAATCCTTCGGCTGTTGCAGACGAAAACGGCTGGACTCCCTTGACCCTCGCGGCCGACAAAGGACATTACGATACCGTTGAGCTGCTACTAGATCGAGGTGTTAATACCGAGCAGAGATGTACCAATCGATGGACAGCTCTCTGCATGGCTGCAAACCGTGGCGACCTCAGAATGGCCATGCTCTTAGTGAGCCGTGGAGCAGACGTCATGGCCAAGGCCGTCGGTGGGTGGAGTCCTATAACACTGGCTGCGACGAATGGCCACCTGGATATAGTCAATCTATTGCTCGCCTACGGGGCTGACATCCATATGAAGACCCTGTCAGGCTGGACGCCGCTCATGGCTGCTTCGGACGGTGGCCACGCCTCACTAGCCAACATCCTCCTCATCTGCGGCGCTGATGTGCGGAGCAGCAGCACAACAGGGTGGAACTCTTTGATTTGCGCGGCAGATGGCCGTCACTTGCAGACCTCGAGGATCCTCTTAAGCCACGGTGCCGATATCATGGCCACCACCATCGCAGGTTATACCCCAGGTATCAGAGCGGCCTACGCAGGAAGCCACCGTCTGCTGAACATATTTCTCAAGACAAAAGGCTTCCGGCTTGATCATCTGGACAACCTAGGCCGCTCGGCATTCTTCCACGCCGCTATGCGAGGGCACACAAAAGTCATCAAGAGGCTATTACCCTTGACCAGCATGGCCAACGCGAGAGACAAGTTTGGGTCGACTCCCATCTTCGCGGCTGCTAGAAACGGACATCGCAAAGTGGTGGAGCTTCTCATCAATGAAGGTTTTGCGGATTTTACCGAGAGAGACTTTTTGAACTGCACTCTTTTTGCCCATGCCCAGCGATCTAATAGGAGGCAGTTTGTCAAGTACCTCAAGAGACATGCCAAGCAAGCCAACATCCCCATCTGGCTGGAGGACCCGGCAGGCAAGAAAACACAGCACAGGTGGGATCACGCAACGTGCCACTGCAACGTCTGCGGTCGAGCCAGTTGTCATGTGGAGCAAGCGTATGTCTGCGAAGACTGCAACGGCGGCATGGTGCTTTGCGCGGAATGTATCAACGCCGGCCAGACGTGTAATAATATCGACCACATTTGGACCGCGCATTCGTGTATGTGGAACGACGACTTTGGCTGGACGCCGCCTTATTGTTTGGCCGATGCCAATCTACGCAAGATTATTGAAGTTGACGATAATGGGAATGCACTTTCGGATGTAGAAGAAGCAACAGAGGATGACAATGTTGATGCTATTGATGAAGTTATGATTATGGGAAATTGATTCTAAAAGACAGAGGAGGATCTATTTTATATAGATACACACATACGTTTTATACCAAGCCAGCTACGTTAAGAATGTCAGAACTGAGGGTTTGTATCTGGAGCGAAATAGGAGTTGAAAATTATTTAGTCTTTTGTTATGTTTTTATTTATTTGTTTATTTTCTTTGATTCATCACCATGATATCATGTCACAACTGATATGAAAAGTTCGGTGTTGCTTTTCTTGGAATCAATTGACTTGTCAGATGGGCATTATGCAAGATCCAAGACCCTGATTATCTTAGCGTGCGTGAGATGCCCCGATCGGCCAACGCGCGGAGGGTGCCTGGCATTGATTGAAACGAGGATGGCGTTTCAAGGGTTGCATTTTTAATATGTACCGCCGGCAGAATACGAAGAAAACATCCATCAGCCGGACAACAGGTGGTAATATACAAGTACCTCTTGAATGTACCGCCGTCAAAAGAAGAGACGAATTGTGGCGCATTCGGGCTATCCAAGGTTGTTTTTTGAAAACTCGCCATTTCGCTGCCAAGGAATAAATTATAATTGAGTCACTTAAGATGCCTTTTCCTACCCAAAATTGACCATTACTTTGCAGTCAAGGTACTCCGAGTAATATAGTACATGTACTACTAGGTAAATTTCGATATATCAGGCTGTATCCCGTACCAACCAATTGATGGCATGACCTCCCTCCAACTGGAAGGTCACTGGCCTGTGGCTTGCCATCCGGGGTAGCTGCTGCACGCGCTGTGGCTCAGCACTCCAAATGTCAGTGAATCACAGTAAATCATCCCCCACCTGCCTGTGGCGCGCGTCTCCCACCTGCCCAATGAAGTCACCACGAGCTCATTTCAGCCTCTGTGTCCACACTAGCCAAAAGGTACTTCTTCATCCTGCCGGAGCTACTCGCTAGGCCCAAGTCACTCCGTTCGTTCGTGCCTCTCTGTCTCGTGCTTCTCCTCTGCGAGGGCTCACGAGGCTTCAACCAGCCTCAACTCTGTCTTTGTTTGCGGCTGCGCCGTTGCAGAGTTTCAGCTTCAGCCTTGTGCTTACCTGCCAGCTCCTTGCGCGGCCCCTTTAACCCACTCCCTCAGCTTGCACCCTGTTCCGTTCCCTGGAGAACCACGGGCCTGCCTTTGGCAACAATTCCAATTCCAAACCTCACCAGACTCTCCTTTACCTCCTTAAACAGCTGCCCGCCATGGTGTCATTTTGGCCGTTCAAGGTGAGTTTTTGATTTTGCAATGCTTGCTTGTGCTGTTCCCCTTGGCTTCTAGCTGCTGACTGACCTGGCGCAAAACAGAGCGACGACTCCTCGCCGGCGTCCTTCGAAAAGGCGCTCTCGACCCTCTCGAAGAAGATTACAACCACCCAGACTCGCCTGGAATGGACTCGCATGCGGTCTCGCAAGATCAAGGTGCTGGGAACCCTCTACACTTCCTTTGCCTACCTCGTCAGCGCTATTGTCCTTCTCCTAGTTGTGGGATATCCTAATCTAGGGCCCTGGGAATGGACCGGCTTGGCTGGCGGGCCTGTCTTGTGAGTTTGTCCCTTGCCTTTGTCGAAACTTTACATGGAAGAGCGCATTGCATGTTATGCGCATATATACACGCAACGAGAATTCGCAGATTGCTTCTCCCCCTTCACCCTCTGTCCCCTACCCCTGGCTGACGATTCAACCGTTTGTTTGTCGTCACACAGCATCTATACAACGCGCGTCGTCATCACGAGCTACTACAACTTCCGTATCGAAAGCCTCGAGGCCAAGCTCAAGGCACTACAAGAAGAGCGCGGCAAGACGATCCAGAAGCTCAAGGATGCGACAAAGTACGACTCCACCATGGAGCTGATTGAGAAATACGGCGGCCCCGACGGCAGACCACGAAGCAGGCAGCAGGAGGCTCCTGAGGAGCCATCTGATGCGAAAAAGACGCAGCAACATGGATCTTGGACTATGCCAGAACGCATTCACATCTCCCCTCCCCCGACAGCCAATATCCCCCGACGAGAATTCTCGCCCGCCTCGCTTGCTCCCAGCAGCCGACCAGTCACGCCCCTCGCCCAGAGCGTCGCATCTTTCGATACCTCAGCTGAATTTGCGCCCAATGCCTTTGGCAATGCTCTTCCTCCTCCTCGGCCCCAGTCAGCGCAGAGCCAGATGTACAGCATCCCGCCACCACAGCCCCCCTCCGAGCCTCATTGGTACGATCGCATCTTCGACGTCCTCCTGGGCGAAGACGAAACCGCCGCCAAGAACCGCATCGTGCTCATCTGCCGCACCTGCCGCACGGTGAACGGGCAGGCACCCCCCGGCACCAAGAGCCTGGGCGAGCTGGGCATGTGGAAGTGCATGGCTTGCGGGACGCCCAACGGCGAAATGGATGAAGGGAAGCGCATCGTAAGAGAAGTCCTCAAATCACACGAGAAAGACAAGGATGCGAGCTCGAGCAAAGAGCCAACAACGCCGGAGACTGACGATGGTGACCTTCAAGCCGAGGATGCAAGCCGGCAAGACGAGCCCTCGAAGGCCGACGGGCCAGCTGCTGCAGTCAAGGCCAGGAGATCAGCGAGAAGTAAGAAGTAAGTGGCTTCGGATGACTCTGCAACGGGGTAGGCGTATCGGTTTTTTGCAGGCTACAAGAAAGGCCTAGGTTCTTGGGGGATTTTGGAGGGGTTCTCTATGGGCAGGGTGATGGAAAAAGAACAATAAGAAAAAGAAAGAAGAATCATCGAAACAACAAGAAGAAATGGGATGGGACAAAGGGGAAGAGAAAAAAAAGGAGAGAAAGAAGAGAAAACAAGGGCTCGGAGGAAGGCGTACTGTTTGCTTGCAGTGATATCTCCCCGCATGGTTTTTGCTTTTTGCTTTTATTGCTTTCATTGCTGGTCCTCCTCATCTGTATTTTTTGTTTTTCTCTGACACAACTGCCTCTCGCAGTTTTCCTTTGTAACCGGAGTCATTTTCTCGATTTATTCATTTCTTTCCTTTTCTATTTCTGCTTCTAAAGCATTTAACCTTGATATTTTCAAGGTAACACTTCGGTATTAGCCGCTTTACCTATAGCTCTCTTACCTTGCTACACCTATCACTCATCATCCTCCCCTCAATACCTAACTACCTTACCTTACTTCATTTGTCTGGCGGGCATGGACACAGAAAGATATACGTGCTTGATGTAACCATACAGGAAGAGAGAATGAGAGAGAAGGACAAAGGTGGGGAAGAAGCTCAGAGTTGAAATCCGCGAGACATGTATCAATCACATGTATTCAACGGATCATTGCTTTGTTTGTTTGTTTGTTTGTTTGTTTGTCTGTTTGGCAATTCCTCCCTTCATTGGATGGCATGTTCAGTCGATCGCAAGAGCGCATCATGGCCGGATAGACAGGATAAAGAGGTCCTTAGCACACGACTTGTTTGAGATAGGCATGATGAAAAACATCTTCACATTGCAAGTCTATCTATCGCCGTCCATTCCATCATGTCAAAATTGTAGTGGCCAGCTCCCCGTCCAACACTTTTTTTTTTGTAGTTTTCGTTTGTTTGTCCCGCCCCTCTCGCTTGTTTGTTTCGTAAGGGAATCATTTTTCATATCTACCTTGACTTTGAAAGGCTACCCTGGGCATCCTTCGACCATGCCCGGGCACCGAAATCTTCTACCATCCATCTCATTAGTTGGCGGCGTAGTATGGTCCAAAAATACATTGCGCAACATGGCTTGATCCATGGTTCCTGTCCGTCTATATAGAGCTCCAGTTCATCGTTTCCGCACCTCGGTGGCCCAGCCGTCAATTCCCTCTCCACGGCTGCCAACCTCCAACCCCTCGATCTTGACGCCCTTCATGCCCGGCGTGTCGTCCAGCCACGGGTGCCCTGCCATGCCGCCGGCGTTAGCGCGCTTCTCTGGCACGAGCTCGAGCATCGGAGTCAAAAAGGCCGAGATGCGCTTAGCCTCGTCCTCTTTGAAATGATATTTCTCTCTCAGGACGTCTGGTAAAGCCCAGTGCCTCAGCCTATGAATGTTCCGGAGCTCTCCCTTTCTGTTGAATATTTCCTGGCTCCATTTGCCGCTGAGGCACAGGGATCGTGGGAAGGGGCCCAGCAGCTCTATGATCTGCGCGATGTGGTCGTCGTCCTTGCCATACTTAGTGCCAGACTGGGGATCGAAGAGATAGTCGCCCGTAATCAACTCGAACACCTATCGACGTTTGTTAGTTGGATCGGATGGGATGTTGATAAAACAAGTGAATCGTGGCAGGCACTTACCATGGCAGACATGCTCCAGACATCTGTGCTTGCACCCCACTTTGCGCCTAGAATCACCTCTGGAGATCGATATTGTCGCGTTTGAATATCGTTGGTGAAGTGGTGATTGACCCAGCATGCATTACCCAGGTCGGCAATCTTGACGCTGATCACCTCAAATGCATGCGAATCATCCGCCTTGCGCTTGTCGCCGGTTGAGCCCGACGAAGGCGTGCTGGACTTGTCTAGAGAGATACCCGACACTTCGCGAGTCAGGAGGTCACTAGATGGCGGCAAGAAGCAGTCTTGATGTTAGGAAAGAGAACCAAACAGTTTAGGCGCAAATGGAAAGAGAGGGAACAGAGGTTTTGTAACTTACGCAGACTTTTCTCTCTTATGAGCGTCGTCGGCCTTTGGCGATCCGTCCTTGTTCTTACCTAGAAAGTAAAAACGTTAGAGAAATACCAAATGGATAGAGCTCACACTGGTCGTACCTTCCAGCATTCCAGCCAGGCTGCCCTGGGAAGTTGATGATGGGAAGAGGTTGTTGTGGTTGAAGTTGGCGTTGAGGGGAGATGGCAACGGCTGGCTGCCAGTAATGAGCGTCCTACGTCTTCTGCGGCCGTTGCGGTTGTTCTCTTTGTCGGGCGTCTCGGGCTTGACGACCTTCTTGACAATCTGCTCAACGTCTCCAATTTCAATCAAGACATTTTCGGGCTTGAGATCGGTGTGGATGATGCCACACTCCCGGTGTAGGTAATCCAGGCCAAGCAGGACTTGCTTGGTGATTTGCTTGACAAGAGGCATGGGAATACCGCGGTGGTTCCATCTCTTTATGAGGCCTAGCAGATTCTCGCCCAGCACCTCAAACACCATGCACATGTGGGTTCCGTTGGGGCCCTTGTGTTCGAAGGAGTCGAGGAGGCTGACGACATGCTTGCGGCCGGGATGGTTGGGGTTGGCCTGGACGATCTTGTTGAGAAGCTTAATCTCATCGACGGCCGTCTCCGTGTAGTGGGTGGCGGAGCGCACCACCTTGAGCGCGACGTGTTTGCCGTTTGTGTTGTCCCGCGACAGCCAGACGGTCGAGAAGTGACCCCAGCCCAGCTTGCGCACGACCGTGTACTTGCCGTCCTTGAACTTTTCGCCAATCTGGACGGGGTGATAACCGCCCTTGCAGTAGTCTTCGGAATCTTCCTCGTCGGCCGTGTTCTCGGCGGGGTCGTCAGCCGCCGACGATGAGGACGGCGAGTGAGCCATGGTGGCGCTGGGCAATTGGCGGGTTCTAGATTGCAAGAAAAAACAAACAGCAGCAGTTAGCGATCGCGACTCGGGCTTGCGGACGCGCGTCAACAAGGAGAAAACGGTGGCAGACTTGATGGCCAAGCAACTACCTGGCCGCAAGACGATGGAATGGAGAGAAAGGGTCGAAGTTGGAGACAGGCGGGCGCAGGGATAGTGGCAGTTGATTGGGCGGTCTATGTGGGAAGGGGGGGAAGAGGCTAGCGGTAAACTCCAGCCATAGAGACGCTTTGCGGGGTGACGGTATCAAGATTGTAAGCCCAACCCACAGCCTACAAACAACTGCGCGTGCGAGCGACACTGGCAGCTGCGGTGACAGCGGTAACTCAAAGTGAGTGAGAGATGGCAGCTGCCAGTCAAGGTAGGTACCTGATAGATGCCATGGACATCACGTACTTGACGCTACAATGGCAGCATGGCCGCAGTAGCGCTCATGGCAGCAGCAAGTAGCAACAAGTAGGAGCTTTTGCAGCCAAGCGGGCCGCCCACTTGGGCGCGATAATCAAGGCCAAAATGCCCCTTGCACATGCTCTTGAAAGGGGTCCTGTCGCTCGAAAGGGGGTTTGAAAAAGAGGGTATAGACAAGTAGAAAAAAGGTGAGGGGAACCTGGTCTTGAGAAAGCTCATGCTGTCTTTGACATTATGCAGCGTCTGTCCGCGGCAAATGGTTGGGCAATGAGACTCGCGGCTGGTTTCGGGCAGGGTCTATCCCAAAGATGGGATGACGAGAGGGACAATAAATAGGGCCCGTTTTGGCTAACCAGGAAAAGGAAGAAAAGGAAGCAAATGTAAATGAAAAATGAAAATAAAAATAAGGAACGGCAAAGTGCGCACAGAGCACAAAAGGTAGAGAATCTCGGGCTTTTTTCCTTCTTGCCCAGGCAGCAAACCGGGCAGACAAGGTGAGGGTTATTCTGGTAGAGGCGGTATCGTGACAAGGTGACAGAGGGGAGAAAGAACGAGAACGGCGTGGCAGCGAGAGTGAGACTGGCTGAGCACACACACACTCATCAACAGCCAGCCAGATCTTCATTGGCTGGGCATACCAATGATGACGGCGAGCAGCTGAAAGCGGCAGCAAAACAAGCCCGTACCTACTTGGGCCGTGGCTGTTCGATTCGAATACCCGCCCGAGCCAGCCCCTCCAGTGGGGCACGCTCACAGACGCCGGCAGCTCTGCAAGCGGCGAAGCGCCCTGAAGCTGTGCCTTATAATGAGAGCTTAAAGACCAGATGATGGGATGAGAAAGAGAGAGTGAGAGGGAGGATCAGGGAGGATCAGGGTTGGAGCACGGAAGGATAACGACAGCGCCGAGTCCCTTTTTCCATATCATAAACAGACAGCCAAAGCAGCTATCCGGATAAACAAAACCAGGCTGGCAACGGGACCAACGGGATGCCCACGGAGCAGCACTCGGGCAACAGCGCGCGGAACCCTGGCCACATGGAAAGCCGCAGCATACGAAAAGTGCAGCTCCATCGCCGTGGCAGTGGCAAACAACAAGAGCAAGGCAGAAATAATATGACCCTTTGCGAAATCAAACAACAACACAACACAGCATAAAGCAAAGCAAAGACAACCCCCGGTTCGGCGCAGGACTCGGCGGTCATCAGCCTCGCGGAGCGGCCTCCAGCTCGTCACTCGACGTTGGTTGCGGCCCCGCTGATACGAACTGAGAGCATCTCCATCAGTGCCTCATTCCAGCTCCAGCACAGAGGTGCTAGAATAGGTGCTGGTGATGGCATGGAGCCAGGGGCAAGAATGTACATGAAGTAATCAACACCATCTGCCCTGTTTTTTCTGCAGCTTCTGGGTCCCGTCTGGGCTCAACTCAAGCAAATGCCGGGCTCGGGAGGACCAAGACGGTGGAGCCGGCCATGTCATAGAGCGGGCACAGACAATGAGGGGCTAGCCACAGCATGTGTAACGAATGAAGAGGCCATTTTGCATGCAAAGGCCATGCAGAGGGCAAAAACAGGAATAGAAACGAACCTGCGGCTGCGAGGTGATGATGAGGGATGTGACGGTGGAGTTGGACAAGTCGGTCAGGCACCCGACGGGCCTTTGCCAATGGCAGGGCAGACATGCAAATGATGGCGGATGGACACGCAGCTTTGCGCCGTGACCCCATGCTCACTCATCTCATCATCCATCCGTTGCCCGCAAGGCTTCAAGGGTTGGAGGGGTCACGTCGTACGGGGGCAGTGAGAAAAAATCAAAATAAACAACAACAAACGCAGACAGACGCAACGACAGAGGGGGACGGGATCAAAGAATCAAAGACAGCTCACGAAACGTCGACTTACTCGTGCATGTCTGTGCTGTCCTGCGACTTGGATGCCTTGCCTGTTCCTGTTCCTGATGCCGCATCTGCGTCTGCAGGTCGCTGCGATGGTGGCCCCTCCATGGTGATGATGGGCTTAAGGCCGTCTTTCTTGCGCTTCTTGATGCTGATGCCGGAGCCGCTGGAACTGGGGGGAGCTGGGACCTCTTTCTGGGGGTTGGCGGCATCCACGTCGCTGCCGCTCATAGCTGCAGACGGCGTCGTTGCTGCAAAGCAAAAAGGAAGCGCGAGCAAAAGCAAAAGCAAAGTGGTGAGACGGAGGGGAAGATGGACGAGATGAGGAGAGCAAGGATTGGATTGGCCTGCTGAGGGCGAGGCTGAGTTGGGTATCGATAGGTGAGGTAGTAAGTCAGTCGCAGTGTGGCAGGAGCGGTGCGCGTGGTTGCTGCTACGGGCCGGGCTATCGTGCCTTATGCAGGTAATAGCAGGCGTGTGTGATTTCTTATTTTTCTTGTTTTTTCCCCCGTAATATGGATTAAAAAGGCCTCTCTAGGTAAGAGTTGGGGGACTCGCTACGATAAGTGCTGCAGCCGATGACGCTCTTTCATCGTATTCATCTTGTTCCTGCATTTACTAGTGCGATGAAAAAATTCTTCAAACTAAAATTGAAGGATTAAAAATTGTAAATTGAAATAGAAAGAAAAGAAAAAGAAAAAGAAAAAGAAAGGACTCGATAATTAATGTGCTTGCAAAAGAGGAGTAGATGGCGATGCAATGCGACAGCGTCACCGTACTAGCGACAAGGAAGGAACATACTAGGAAGCCGTGACGCCGTGATCAACTCTGACTGCACTGTTTTTTTCTTCTTCTTTTTCACAATGACAAAGTCCAGTTGACAGGTCAGAGAATCACTGCACTGTTATGAGCGGAATCAAATGAGCGCATACGCAGGTCTCTTGCAACGAGAAAAGATTGAAACCAACCTTCCGACCTCGCTCAGCACATGCACCTAGACAGCGCACGGCGCCTATGCGCAAATCCTTCGGTGATGAGCAGCTGCTAGTATGAAATGCATCGGCTCACGAATGGAATGTCTCCTGTTATAAGACGACAGTGTCAGCTGAGATCGACCCACGAATGGCCGTTAAGGTAGCGGTATGGCTGGAATTCACTCGCCGTAGGGCTATCGCAAAATTGATTGATTACTGCAAGAGAAGCAGCAGGCCTGTTGATCACTGGCTCAGGTCGGCGCTAGAGCACTATTACCGCATACGAAGTGTGATGATGGCCAAATATCGACATGCATTGTCATCGTTGGATTCGAGGCCAATTTCGAATAAGACAGAGCACATGTAAGTATCACTAAACAGTGACACAACAGCCGTTGGAAGATGCTAACAGACGTGTCAAGTCATTTGAGAAATTCGACTCAGACTCGCCTTGTTTGATAAAACCGTCATCGGGTGCTAGGACCGGTCCGATCCGATTTTTGGTAACGAACCGGTTGGCGGCGAAGAAGGGACAAAGCATTGGTAAAAAGTGAAAGTCAATTCCCGTCCGGCAACCTCTACAACAAAGGATCAAGATGTGGTTTCCAAGAGAGGCAGAGAAATGGCAGAGCAAAGCACTACAACTTGGACAAGGGCGGGTCAAAGCAGAGAATCTTGTGACGCCGCTCTCGGCACTAATTTCGACACATGCACGCCATTCTCGTGCAGATAAAGATCGACTGAGGAGCATCAGTGACGCAACTGAAGCAGAGGCCAGCTCCAACTCCACCCATGGGTTTTCTCTTTTCTTCTTCTTTTCCCTTTCTGCGCCTCTTTTTTTGATTTCGGTCCAGCCGCTCGATGCGGATCCGCGGGACTCCACATCCCTCGCACTTTGTGCCTGGCCCCCATGAACGAATCTATTTGTCCAGCGTGGAGCATCTCGAATACGGTATCCCGAGGTTAATTGTCTGGATCTTCTGCCAACGAGAGGGGCATTATTCGGAATCCTCCCGTTGCCATCACATGATGAGGTTTAGAATCTCTGATTTCCCTGTCAAGACTAAGACAAACCAGGATTGCATGGCGAGATTTTCTCCGTCGATGATCCAGACACATTTGATGGCGGAATTCGTCTTCATGTTGCCTTGAAACCTGCCGAGTCACAAGCGACAGTTCTCTTACTCGCAGCCTTCTCCTATACGTCTCTCCCCTATCTATATCCCTATATTCCGGAAGCATAATGTCTACGGATATAGCCATCCAACAAGCATTAAACTGTTGCCACCAGCACGTGGGCTACCTTTAGCTGTAACATGCATGCCCTTGTACGGAGCTCGGGATGCAACATGCCTGATGCCAGACCACTGGGCTGATGCTTCGGAAAATTGCCCAAGGTCACTGCAATTACTCATACTAAGCAGTAGAGAGGTAGTACTGTCGGTGGGCCAAGCAAGCAGCTGATGGGTCTCAAAAGGGGAAATATTATAGGCACCGGGAGTAGTACTCCGTACTTCCAACGCCGCGTGAAGGAGCGCAATCTTGAGACTCGCCGTAAGCGTACTCACACACACCGTATCTTATGCACACGGCAGCTCACCCGTCATCCCGTTGATCTTTCCCATGGAAGGCACTCAGGAGTTGCTCGTCTTCCAGGCATTGCCAGCGCAGGCCGCCGCCCGTACGCGCACGGTTGTATCATCGAGC
The DNA here is from genome assembly GCA_001931985.1 of Trichoderma sp. IMV 00454. NCBI lineage: Eukaryota > Fungi > Ascomycota > Sordariomycetes > Hypocreales > Hypocreaceae > Trichoderma > Trichoderma sp. IMV 00454. The sequence goes on from MSJK01000129.1 coordinate 758,628, forward strand.
AATCCGAGGCTACTGCTAGTGCGAAAGAGAGAGCGAGAGCGGGAGAAGAAGAAACGGATTACGGACCTCCGTGTTCCCGTATTGCTAATGCTAGGGAGGACCGACGTAGAACTAATCTTTGCTAGTACGTTGATATACATATCACCCGCCAAAATGCGGCCCGCGATGCCAAACCAACCGCTCCAGGTAGAGTACGGCCGCTGCCAAATCCTTCCCGTCGGACTTTTGATAGGGCTGCCGCTTCTATTCCTGAATACCACGAGTGCTAATACTAAATGTAGCTAATCTCCCTACTAAGATACGGGACATCTTGGATGAGTTGTAATACGGGGTAAGGCAAACCCGGAGAAACCCTGAATTCGGTCCCTCAGCAAAGTTGCGGTTGATGAAGCCATTGACAACGACAAAAGGGTCACTCTGTTCCATCTTTGCCGAGCCTGATTGGCCGCTGTACAACATGGAAACCCCAGTTCCCGGTTCTCGGCAGATGACACTGCAGCCGCAACAAATAGCCGTCTGGATATAAGAGTTTTCTGGTTGTGGCGTGTTGCTGCATCCCCATTTTTGTCGTTCGATGAGGCCCCGGGCTAAGTCCCAATCTGCAAAGACCCTGACGCAATAGGCTGGTTCGAGTGACAGATCCCGGCATAGCAGCTCGCGTGCTTTTCCGCCCCCCGTCCACTTTTCCCTCGACTCCGAGAGCGACTGGGCGCCGAAGCGGCTGCAATTCTAGAACACACCTGAAATTGGTGCGAGTCCCGGGACCCTCCCCTGTCCGGAATCATACGATTCGCTTAAACCTCTTGTCAACGCGAGATTTGTCCCAAAACGCGGTGACGTTTGTGACAGGTTGGAGATTGGAAATTTTTTTTTTCTTTGGCTTTGTTTTCTCCTCAAGATCCAATTTTTTTTTTCTTCAGCCCTTGAGACCGCCAGGATTTGGCGTTGTCAAGCGGCACACATGCGGCCCAGCCGGGTCGTTACGGGAATTGGACCATCAGCCCATGGAGTCTATGCCCCCCAACAATCAGGGTGCTCTTGTCTTTCATTGATAAACTCCATGGACCGCCCCAGAATCTTCAAGCTTCTTCTCCGCATAACCTTGATTGCTGTTGGCTTTTTCGCGAAACTACTTGTTACTTTACCTTTTTCCAAGTTTTCTTTCTCTGTACTTGTAAAACTTTGATACCCTTTGATAGCTTGGAGTCTCGGTTACTCCGTACCCAAGTTTGATATACGTATACGCCCATATATACACACCCTTGTGTATACATACAGATATACATATATATATCAACTTGCTTGTCAATTTGTTCCTTCAGCGGCCAAAACAATTCATAACACCTTCACCATGGCCTTGACTCCGCAACAAGTCAAGATGGTCAGGGATACCATCCCGGCTCTGACCGAGCAAGGAGAGGTCATCACAACCCTCTTCTACCGGAATATGCTTACGGCTCACCCAGAGCTCCATGACTACTTCAACACTGTCAATCAGGCCAACGGCCGTCAACCTCGTGCTCTGACGGCTATCATCCTCAGCTTCGCCAACAACATCAACCACATCACCGAGTTAATTCCCAAGATGGAACGGATGTGCCAGAAGCACTGCTCTCTTGGCATATTGCCAGAGCACTACGACATTGTGGCCAAGTATCTCATTGCCGCTTTCGGAGAGGTCCTTGGACCGGCCATGACTCCCCAAGTCCAGATTGCCTGGAGCAAAGCCTACTGGCTTCTTGCAAAGATGCTCATCGGCCGAGAGGCCCAGCTGTATCACGATTGGCAGCATTGGCAAGGTTGGAGGAAGTTTCGCATTGAGCAAAAGGTGGAGGAGTCGGATGACATTTACTCGTTCTATCTTGTCCCCGAAGACGGCAAGCAGCTGCCGAGCTTCATGCCGGGCCAGTACGTCTCGGTGCGCGTTCAGGTGCCGGAGACGGGATATCTGCAATTACGGCAGTATTCGCTCTCTGAGAAGCCCAACCGGGACTATTATCGCATCACGGTCAAGCGTGATCGAGGGTCGCAGACGACACGACACCCAAGTTATCTGTCAAACTCGTTTGGCACCAACCCTGGCGTCGTCTCTAACATGCTCATTGATCACAAGAACGTTGGGGACACTCTAGAACTCACCCACCCGGCGGGCGAGTTCTTCCTCGACACGTACAATACCTCCAACTCCCCTCTGGTGCTGATTTCTGCTGGCGTTGGCGTCACCCCCATGGTGGCCATTCTCAACTCTGTGATTGAGAAGCAGCCCAACAGGCCGGTGTCGTGGGTGCAAGGATCGCGAGACTCGATCCCGTTCTACCTACACGTCCGAAAGATCGCCCGTGACAAGCCTCACATCAAGACAAACATCTTCAAGACGCGCCTTGCGGAATCTGATCTCGCGGGCGTCACCTATGATCACGACGCACGGGTGGACCTTGACAAGGTGCACGCGGAAGAGTTGTGGCTGAACAATTCATCTACCGAGTACTTTATCTGCGGGCCGGAGCAGTTCATGATGGAGATGGCTAGGCGCCTGAGGGAGTTTGGCGTGCATGGCGATAGGATTAAGCTTGAGCTTTTCAGCACGGGCGATACTGAGTTCCAGGTTGATGCTTTGAGCATTGCTTCTGGACGATCTCAGGCGGCGACGTCTTGCAGCAGCAGCAATTAAGCAGCAGCAGCAATTAAATGGATTACGCTGCCTACAACAAATGGATATGGAAATGTCTCTATATGCATATGCACGAGATTGCAAACGCATAAACGCACACGAACAGACACACACCACACTTGTACGAAATTAATAGGACAGTACGGAAGGACGGGGGGAGGGAGGGGGGAGTCAAGGTCATGAAGTATAGAGGTAGAACCGGGCAAAATCGCAGGATTGGAAAGGGCACATACTGGGCAGTATACGACATGTTGACGAAACATCAAATACTACAAAAAGAGGCGGGATCAATAAAGAGAAATGGGGAAAACTTTTATTTTGGCATAAGTCAGCAGTGGCTTGCGGGACAGGTGGCGTTGTAATGTTCTTTTTTCTTTTGCTTTGCTTTATTTCCTATCAAAGAGATTGAGAATTGTATCGTTCCCAGCTATTTGTTCAAGGGGGGTCATAGTAATGATGTGATTTCTGGCATTCTGGATATTCTGAGCAGCTTTAATGACGAATGGATAATCAATATTTTAAAGTATAACAATCAAGTCCAAAAAGTAGAATTGACTCAACATCACTTCACTATCAAAGGAGTATGGCATTCTTACGTATTTACACGTATCGTCAAGCATCATCCAAACACTTTCACGGCTGCTTTGCAAACCGGTGGCTCCAAAACCCAGGCCACCAGTCCTTGACCTCCTCAACCAACCACCTCGCAATCGCCGCATTCACATCCTCAGGCTTCTCCACCGCGAGATGATGTCCCGCCTCGACGATTGTCTCCGTCAACTTCTCGCACTTTCGCCTCATGTAGACGGTAGCCCCCGAGTTTCTTGCACAGTCGCTGACGCTGTCCCATCTTGCGTGGACGAAGAGCACGGGCATGAAGAGCTTGCCGTCGTGCTTGCTATGGGCGAGATTATACTCTTCGTTGGCTTTATGGTTCATGTAGTAGCATCCGGCGGAGCCGAAGCCGGTCTTTTCCATGGCGGCGACGAATTCCTGGAATACGTCGAGCTTCATGATGAGTTCTTCATCCTTGACGGTTGAAGGCGGAGGAGGGCTATCGATGCCGCCGAACCAGCCGCCTTGCTTGAGGACGTTTGCCCTAGGAGAAGGTGTGTCCTCGAGAAGCCATTCTGGCTTTCGGAAGAGATAGCGCAGCATAGTGTGCGGGTTCTTGTTCTGGAAGGCAATCGCCTTGTCAAAGGACTGCTCGTAAAACGCCATGTAGCTGAGCTGGCCGTATGGATACTCCTTCTCGGGATAGACATGGCGATCGACGGCGGCCAACAGCCCTGCCCAGCCCCGTTCCAGGACTCCATACGGGATGGCGAGCCCGGCGACGGCCCGAACGACCTCGGGCCGGGTGTTTGCGATGGTGTACACCGTGGCGCAGCCCCAGTCATGTCCTACCCAGATGGCTTGGTCTCTGCCTGTGTCGTGAAGTACGGCGAGGACTCCTTCAGTTACTTTTTCCTGGGAGTAGTCTGTCGAGACGGTGGTGGTTGTTGATCTGCCGTACCCGGGCATGTCGGGAGCGACTACTCGAAACCCGAGGCTGGCGAAAGCTTGAAGCTGGGGATGCCAAGTTTTGGCGATGCCGGGCCAGCCGTGGACGAAGATGATGAGAGGGCCTTGCCGAGGGCCGGCGGCGAGGTAGAAGATGGATTTGGCTTCATCGCCGTAGGTGACGGAGTGTTCCTCGTACGGAATGATTGACATGTTGTTCTTGAAGATTCTGTTTTCAGTCTGTCTCTTTGTGGGGTCTTGCGTTGGGTTCCTTGTTGTTTTCGAAGTTGACTCTGTTTGGTTCTGGTTAATGGGTGACTGGTGTGAACTTTATATCAAGCCAGCTCACCTGCATCTTATTTGTGCCATTTTCAACTCCGAGTGTTACACTTGGCACCAGCGTCCGCTCCCGAGGCACATATTCCGCGGTGTTACCTCATTGTGTTACCAAGCTGTGCAAGAAGGGTAGTATTCCATGGTAAATAGACGATCTGCAAGAGCTGGAGTTGATGGTAGTCGACGAGTCGATTACAGTTGCACCGAGAGCACAACGCGATGATTAATCATAAAATGTGATTTTTAATCACCCAGGCGGGTAAATCTTTAGACTATACCTTTGCAGCTTGAGCCATGGTTGCTCTGAAGACGGAGAGAAGTCGTCGCGATGGAGTAGCGGAAACATTCGTTTAGACAGTGCGTTGGTAGCCAAGTTGTCACCGTCTTGAGATGCTTGTGAAATTGATCGCAACGCCACCCAGCTGTCCATTCATCGCTTTTCAGCTCGCCGTCTTGAGATGCTTGTGAGATTCGTCACAACGCTATCCGGCTGTCCAATCTTCGAGCTATACCTATGCAGCTTGAGTCATGGTAGTTTCGGGGATGGAGAGAAGCCATCGAGATGGAGCACTAAATGCTTTCGTTCAAACAGTGAGTTGGTGACCAAGTTCATGTTAGCAGCCAAGTTGTCGCCGTTTGAGGATGGAGAGAAACCGTCGAGATAGAGTAGAGGAAGCGTTGGTTTAAACAGTAAGTTAGTAGCTCGAGTTTGCAGCCAAGTTGATAGCCAAGTTGTCGCCGTCTTGAGGTGCTTGTGCAATCAATCGATCGCAACGCCACCCGACTCTCCAACCATCGCTTTCCGCCATTGATAGCTTCAATCCCAAGCTCATTCCAAGCTCACCCCGATTCAATTCTTTAAATAGCAATCGCGCTTCCGGGTAGCTACATAGCACTGGCGATGCTGCGGCCGCGGGATCTCGCCAGCGTTACGCGGGATCGTCACCCGCTGCAGATCCAAACGAACCTGCAGGACAAGTTGAAGAAACGGGCTCTGCCGCTTAGCTTCGCTAACGAGCAAAGAGGAGCTTGGGCTTGGGTGACAAGCATAATCAACCATAATCAACTGACCGCTTAGCTCCGTCGTTAGCGATGCTTCAGAGCCCTGTCAGCGACGCCAAAGGAGCCAGGCCAGCCACCGGCTCAAGTTTCTTGCGTGTGTATCCACCGCGAATAGTTTCATGAGCATGGGCTTGGGGGCGGTTCGTGACGCCTCGCAAGCGCCGTGGTCAGCACCTTGAGCGAATCTTCAGGGTCTCGATGCTGTGCCCTGTGTGTTGTAAACTCCGTATGGCGCGTAGGTTTTGTGGCATATCAGTGACTTGCGCACGTTTTTGATAGGGGCGGTCCCGAGATAAGGGCCATTTAGCTTGAGAGGGCGTAGAAGCTAGGAGGGAATCGTAATGAATAGAGAAGAATAGCTCGCTAAGTTGTTAGCTGTTGGCTAGTAGCTTGGGTGGCTTGGGATGCCGCGATCAAGATCTGACCAACCGTCTCACTTCTTTGATTTCCAGTGTTTTGCTTCTCTCAGTTTCGATCCGGTTTGCATTGCTCTCATTCTCTCTGAGCTGTGTCTAGCCATGTGCTGCTAGCAGCCAGATTCACGGAGCTTCGGCCCTCTTCTCTCTCCCCCTTTTCCCTGCTCCTCTCCAAAAACAGCCCAGTCCTTGGGCCATCATGCTTCTCCCCCCTACCTTGCACACTCCCAGGAATGGCGATTTTGGCTCTCAATCCAACGCAACGGACAATTCAAGCCAAACGGCGTATTACCCCGCGTCTTCCCGTGCTGCTTGTGGCTCCTTGGCTCCTTGGCTTCTGACCGGGTTTGATTTGCTCATCTAGAAAGCTTCCATATCCATATCCATGCCTGGCCTGAGCATTGGCTGTTTCTTTCCAAGCAATCGCAGAGCCCCCGGTTACTCGAACTAGGGCCGATTTTCCTCAATTCACATCCCGGCAACGTTTCTTCTTTCTTCTTCTTTCGGATATCGCCGTGTTCATTTTCACGGCGTTTTCTCTTCTCTTTCTCTTTCTCGACATTTTTGCATTACGAGCGATACTGCCATTTATTTTATTTTATGAATTACTGTCTTTTTTTGGCCATGTCTCTGTGATTTATTATTTTAATTCACGACTTCGTTTTTGTACCTTTTTTTGATACAGTTTTCTCGGCGGAACCAGCTTGTATGGAGAGTCGGTAAAAGAAAAGGGTGTTCTTTCGCAACCACTTTCCTGAATGGCGCGCCGGGTCCGAAAGACGCCGTGGAGCCGCACGGGATGCAGTACGTGCAAGCGGAGGAGAAAGAAGTGTGAGTCTCATTCTGCCATTTCTATTTCGAGCGGGCGTCGCGGCATGTGTTTGGGGGCTGTATGGACTCGTGTGCGTGAGACACGGCAGAGATACCAGGCAGCGAGATAGAGAGAGAAACAACAGAGACTGTGGATTTGACTGACGCTGAGAACTGCAGGTGATGGCCAAAAGCCGAGGTAGGTTTTAAGCAGCTCTTTTTCTTTCTTTTGTTTCGTTCTTGATTTTGCAGCACTTTACGCGAAGATACTATCGACTAGCCGAAGCTCGACGAGCTTACCTCGGACCGAACTTGCTACCCTTTTGATTGATTCCCTTTGCTGGGGATTTCGTTCCACTGACTGTGCTTGACAATGGCAGGTGTCAGACATGCCTGCGGCTAGGCCTCGAATGCGTACAGTTCGACATCTTCTGTCCCATCAACGTCGTTACACCGACACGCGAATCCCGGCCGTCTGGAGCGGTGACGGACGCCGCCCCGGAGCCAGATCCGGACGAATCGAATCACTCGAGCCCGGCATCGACATCATCGGGGTCTTCCGGCGGCACGGCAGACGACGCAGAGTCCAGCAGCGAGCCGGCAGAATGGCAGAGCGTCTCTTCTTCTTCTTCCGCGCTGGTGCGTTCGACGACTCGGCGGCTCTCGCAGTCGTCGTCATCGTCGCGGTCGTCACAGTCGCAGTATGAGTCGCAGTTTCAGCTACAATCATCACCGCACCAACAACAACAACATCCTTATCACCAGGTGGCCCTGCGGACTCGCGGCGGCTCGCGGGACGAGCGGCCGATGCCGTCGCTGTCGGCCTTTTCATACCTGTCTACGAGCGAATACTTCTTCTTGCAATACTATCTGGAGCGGCTGAGCAACGTGCTGGTCAACGCAAACAGCTACACCAACCCGCTGAAACAGCTGATCCTGCCGCGGATCGCCTCGTCGAATCTGCTGCTCGACGCAATCTGCGCCACCGCGGCTGTACATCGATCGAGTGCAAACGACGTCGACCGGTCAGAATACTCAACTATGGCAACGCGGTACTACGTCCGCGTGCTGTCGGCTGTGCGGGACTTGATCCCGCGAGTGACAAATAGTTCCGGCGGTGCCTCTAGTTCTGGTTCTAGCAGAAGAAGAGAGCTGATAACTGATGGTAGAGAGTCAAGTCCCGTCGAGAGCGAAAGCAGCGGTGACTACGGTAACAGCAATGGCAAGGGGAAAATAAAGAACAAGAACAAGAGGAAGGTCATCATCGAGGACAAGGATACGGCCGAGATGGCCATCCTGGCGTCCATCTTCCTGTGCAAATACGAAATCATCAAGGACGGCGTGGAAAACTGGCGCTTCCACCTGCGAGGCATCGAGTCTCTGTGTCAGTCGCTGGACGCGGAGCAGCAAGCTTCCATGTCGAATACGCTGGCTTACGTCCGTAGCTTGTGAGTGCAAAGAATGCGCCCTTTTCTTGTCATTTTATTCTCCCTCTCCCTCTTCCTCTTCATCAGCGTCATCTTCTGATTCTTGTTTCCTTTTGATCTTGAGCTAATCGGCCAAAAAATAGCATGTCGTATCATAAGAATATTGCTCGCGTCACAGAATACGCGCCGCACTTCAGAGAAGAAGAATTCGAGCATGAGCCATTCGAGATTGGCACGCTGTTCCCGGTTGACCCGTACATGGGCTTCTCGCAGAGCCTCATTATTCTTCTCGGCCGGGTCAACGACCTCCTCGTGATTAACATACGAGATGAACCGTATAAAGTGAAGGCAGAAGTAGAGGAAATGTACGTGAAGAAATCAGAACCAGATGATATTCTCCCCGCACCAACTGCTCAACTGACTGACTCGAATTAGATTAAGCCTGCTGGCCAGGAGAAGCTGGAGTGCGGATCGGTTCGCCATTCCTGAGGGCATGGGCCCCTCGACGATTGAAAACTCTTCGCATATTGCTGAGGCGTATCGATGTGCCGTCATTGCGTGTATCCATGCCGCGCTCGAGATTCTGGCGGAGAGAGAGAGAGATGGCGCCATTTATTCCCCACTGGAGCCGATGGAGGAGCTTTCATTACAATCCCAATTGCAGCCACAGTCAACAATCCCCATCCCCATCTCCATTCCCATCCCCATAGACTGGGCATCCCTGCACGCCCTTTTGCCCGTAGAAAAGGCCGAGGCCTTGACAGACTGCCTGGCGGCGGTAGCGCGGGTTCCGCTGGGATGCCCGGAAGAGGCCGGTCTGCTGCCGCTACTGTTCATTGTCGCGTGCGAGACCAACCTACAGGACCAGGCAAAGGAGGCGCTGTTGCGAGTGGAAGCGCTGGGGAGCCACATTGGGCTGGGGAACGTAAGATGTGCGAGCCTGTTGTTGAAGGAGGTCTGGGCGAAGAAGTCGGTGCAGAAAGACTTCCATGACTGGCGGGGGTTGCTGGCCAAGGTGAAGTGGGATCTCATCATTACTTAAGAGATACCATGATGCAGGCCGATATTGTCGAGGAATGATCATCATTGAGAGATCAATATCGTCGAGAGGTGTTGATGATTGAGCGATGATTGTTAAGAGGTGATGATCGTTCAGAGATGTCATGAAGAAGACACCATTATCACTGAGAGATGATGACCATTGACGAATGTGAAAGTCTATCATCAATGAAGAGGTTCATGATCAATTGACAGAACCACATCAATGAAGAGTTCATCATCAATGACGAATGCATCATCAACGAAGAATGCATCATCAATTGAGAGGCCATTATCATTGGGAGGTCATCATCAGTGAAGAGTTCCATTATTGTTTGAGAGACCATCAACTGAGGCCATTGACTGAGAGTCCTTCATCGATTGAGAGTCCTTGTCAATTAAGCGATCATCAGCTGAGAGGCCATCACCAATTGAGGGACCGTCAACTAAGTGGTCATCGTCAATTGAGAACCATCCACTGAGAGATCATCCTGCGTGAGGCCATCGATTGAGACTTCATCACCCGAGAAAGAGAGAGAGTGAGAGAAATGGCGTATTTGCGACCTAAAATGATGTATTTCTCTTCTTTCTTGTTCCCCCTTTTCTTTGTCTTCTTTTTGATTCGCTTCTTTTCTTTTTCATGTGTTGTTTAGCCCGTTTTTCGTTGTCGATTCGATCTTGTCGCGCCCGTGGAATTGTGTCATTTTGACTTGGTATGGGAAACAAACACGACGGGGACAAATGGCGTCTTTAGCTATAGTATATAACCAAAACTAGTAATTTTGTGAGAAAAAAACCCCCCCATCACTCGGAGAAAAGTACGAAAGAAATGGAGAACGGACAGACCTTGGTCTTTATTTAAATGTGATCAAACTACAAGTTCAGCTGACTAGCAGCCACCAAAACACTTGCTAGTCATGCAGTGACAAAATAAATGGCTTGATCCACGCGGTTGGTCCGGGGGTTTTCGCTGATGATTCTGCTTCCGAAGACATAGAATAGGGTTGCCAGCTCAAAAAAGTCTCTTTGCTTTTCTGACAGGACAAGGAGGACGGACGGAGAGAATCTCCACAGCGGGTTGATTTTCCTTTTAGTGCGCGTATCTTTGGCCCAAAGAGGGATCGGGGAAGAGACGGCCGCCTCCGCATTTCATGGTGGTTGGTTCGATGGGAACAGATCGGATGTTGGTTCCCTTGTCAATAAGGCTTTTGGGTAAATTCAAACAAGGGAGGGGGGAGGGGGACCCTCAGCTGATAGTTCGATGAACGAGGATAGAGGGGAAAGCTCCGATTCGGAAGTTGAAGCGTAAGTTGTACGCTGGCGTGAGTTTCTAGTGGTGTTGGGATGGGATCAACGAGAGGGCGTGATAAGGGGGACTGGATTAACTGGATTATATACCTGGAGACGTGGGCGGTTGGGCACGTATGGATCATGTACTACTCGTATCGTAATCTGTGGGTATTGGAGTCTAATACAACAGTAACGGGAACGAATGGAGGCCGGAATGTGATGATGGGCATGGCTTAGTATAAGAGGGCTTGACGCCTCCCCCCCTGAAGCATCTGTCAACTTGTCGACTTGACTGGTCAGCTTTGGGATCTCGGCTGGAGAATTAAAGGCTGAAAGTAGCAGGCAAAGATCCTTACCTTACCTGCCGTCTTTGCTAACACGACTTGGGTGCTGAATGCTACTGCTGGTGGTTGCACAGTACAACTATTCTGATACGGATCTGACTGTTCCGGATACTATTCTGGATACCGGCACTATTCCCGTGCAACGACAACACAACGGACCATAAGCACGGCTACGTCAATAGACGACTCGCTGATACCGGCAGCTCGGTGAACTCCCGTTTGTTATACTTCGGAGTATTATACGGAGTGCGGAGTGCATATGCTATTGCATACTGTTCAATACTATACGGAGTACACTCGGCATTTACATCTCGTTCATACTTAGAGTAGGTATCATTGCATACCACTTATACTGCAAAAATGCATCCCTTTGATCCCATCCGCCCCGAGGAAATCACCCTCACCACATCCATCCTCAAAGCCGCCCTCCCCGGCGTCAACCTCCGCTTCAAAGTCATCGACGTCAAGGAGCCCATCAAGCAACATGTCATCCCCTACATCGAGGCCGAGCGGACAGGCCAGCCTCTCCCCAAACCGCCTCCTCGCCTCGTCTACAGCTACCTGCACCGCTTAGACTCTTATGCCTTCCTCAAGGCCGTGGTCAACCTCGACACAAAGGCCGTCGTCGATCTCAAGGAGCTGCCCAAGCACATCCAGGGCCCTGTCGATGTGGACGAGATGATTGGGCTCGAGACGGTGATTCTGAAGCACCCGCGGGTGATTGCCGAGATTGAAAAGCTCAAGCTGCCCGAGGGCGTCACTGTCTGCACGGATCCGTGGATCTACGGCACCGACGACGAGGCTGAGACGCGAAGGCTGGTGCAGTTTTACATGTTTATCGTGCCTGTTGCGCATCCGCAGTCGAACCACTACTCGTTGCCGTGTGCGTTTTCGCCGGTGATTGATGCGAATACCATGGAGCTTGTCCGCATCGATTATCTGCCCACGGGAGGCGATCACTCGTTCGTCGAGACGCAGCCATGGAAGCCCGTCAAGGCTGTTGAATACGCCCATGAACTACTAGAGACGCCTCAGAGAACAGATCTGAAGCCGTTGATTGTGCAGCAGCCCGAAGGTCCATCGTTTTCGCTGGACGGCCACCTGGTCAACTGGCAGAAATGGCGGTTCCGCGTCGGCTTCAACTACCGCGAGGGCCTCGTGCTGTACAACCTCACCTATGACGGCCGCAACGTCTTTTACCGTCTTGCCCTGTCCGAAATGACGGTCCCTTATGGAGATCCTCGAAAGCCGTTCCATCGAAAGCAGGCGTTTGACGTAGGCGACGTTGGATTGGGCATCACCTGTAACCAGCTCAGCCTCGGATGCGACTGTCTGGGCCACATCAAGTACTTTGACGGCTTCAGGATCGACTCGCAAGGAAGGCCGGTGCATCTGCAGAACGTTATTTGTCTGCATGAGCAAGACGCTGGAATCCTGCACAAGCACACAAACTACCGCAACGGCCAGGCGACGGTGGTGCGGAATCGACAGCTGGTGGTGCAGATGATTTGCACCGTGTCCAACTACGAGTACATCTTCGCCTGGATCCTCGATCAAGCTGGTGGTGTTGAGTTCGAGGTCCGCGCCACGGGAATCCTGTCAACGATCCCGATTGACGATGCCGAGGGCCTCAAGCTGCCCTTCTCAACCCCCGTTGGGCCAGGAGTGTCGGCGCCGTATCACCAGCACATCTTCAACCTGCGCGTCGACCCGGCCATCGACGGCTTCAACAACACCGTCATTTACGAGGACAGCGTGCCGCTCGACCCTCAAGAGCACGGCATCGATGACCCCTACGGCGTGGGCTACGTTGCTCGCACGACGGTGCTGGACAAGGCGGGTTTCGCAGACACAAACGTCGAGCTGGGCCGCGTCTTCAAGATCCGCAACGACAGTATCATCAACGCCATCAGCCGCAAGCCTGTCGCCTACAAGGTTCAGACCATCGCCAGCCAGCGCATGCTCATGTCCGCCCGCTCCTTCAACGCCCGCCGCGCGCGCTTCCACGAGCACGCCGTCTGGGTGACGCGCCACCGCGACGACGAGCTGTTCGCCGCGGGAGAGTTCACCAACCAGAGCCGCCTGAGCACGGGTGTCGATGCGTACGCGGCCCGAGGGGATGATATTGTTGATCAAGACGTGGTGTTTTGGCATACTTTTGCGCTGACGCACAACCCGCGGCCCGAGGACTTTCCCGTGATGCCCGTGGAGAGGCTGAGCGTGCATTTCAAGCCTGTGGGGTTCCATGAGAAGAATCCGGCGCTGGATGTGCCGAGCTCGCAGCAGGCGGAGAACAAGTCGACGCTGGTGGAGGCGACGGGAAAGACGGCGGCGTGTTGCGAGACGACGGCGAGCAAGTTGTGAGGGATTGATTCTACGGCAGGGATAGAAGCAAGAAAGATGGGAATATGTAGAGTATGTTGGACATTATATGGATATGTGGCTGCTGTGATGTTTAAAGAGCTGTTGATGTTATGATATTACGATCGATATATGATTATGTTGTGTACAATTGGATGGGAGAGACGGAATTCGTTGACGACGACGATGATTATGCGTAAACTGGGAGGGACATTGTGCGGATTTGTATTGTTTTACATCTTGTTACTAGCTCTGATATAAAGCCTTCTTCGTGATAGTCTCTCAGGAGTCATCTATTGTAACATAGGTATCTATAGCATCTTTTCTTACTCAAGCAAATGAAGCAACATTCCTTTGGATTCCATTCCATATTCTTTTGAAGCATCAAACTTCACCATCAACATTCACCATATTCTCCCTCTTCTTCACTTGCTCAACAGCGCCTTTTCAATCACCCGCGCCGCCTGCATCACCATCCGCTCGTGATACCGCTTGCCCACAACCTGGATACCAATCGGCAGACCCTCAGCATCTTCGGGAGAGTAAATCTCCCAGTAGTGCTTCTCCAGGTCGTTCTTAGGCTTATACTCTTCCCTGAGCTCTGCGGGAGTCGCATCGCCCACCAGCTTACCCGCGGGCATCGCCACGGCCGGATACTGCAGCAGGTTCCAGATGGATGTGTAGCCCCAGTATCTCGTCGCCCCGTGGGGGCCGGCCACGCTTGGGTAGATGGGAGCGAGCACCACGTCGACATCGAACTGGTTCCAGTGGTCGCTGTACTCCGCGCGGAATCCATCACGAGCTTCCTTGAGGCCCTCGGGAGACGAGGCCACCGATGCGCGGCCCTTTTGGCACTCGTTGATGATCCACTCCGTCAGAGGCAAGACTGTCTCGCCACCCTTTGCGCAGAGCGCGCGGATGTTTGCGCCGCCGTCCTCAAAGTAGTTTGCCGCAATGATGCTCCAGCCCCTAGCGTGGTCCATGGGCGAAAAGGATACGGTCTGGACGTCGATGGCACGGCCCAGCTTCTCGGCAATCTTGCGCATGGCGGCCTTGACGGGAGGAAGGGGGGACACGACGCCATCGTCTGACAGGATGCCGACCTTGAGCGGGCGTGTCTCGTCCAGCTGGCGGCCCATGGAAGACGACAGGATGCTGCCGGGGATGAGCGAGACGTCGTCGATCCAGGGGAGCGTCGAGGAGTAGGCCTTGCAGAAGAGCTCGAGGTCGCGGAGGGAGCGCGCAAAGGGGCCCAGAGTGCCGACAATGGAGTCGTGGCCCGGGGTTGGGACGACGACGCCCTTGCCGCTAAACCGACTAGGCGAGGGCTTGAAGCCGTAGAGCTTTAGAATGATTCATGTCAGCATCACTGAGGGCAGGGTAACAATCACGGTACAGAAAGAGCCTTCTTCTTACCCCGTTGAACGCTGCTGGAACCCTGATGGAACCTCCAATGTCACCTCCAATGCCCAGCACCGACGCATGCATGCCCATCAACGCCGCCTCACCACCCGTGCTGCCTCCCGCCGTCAGTTGGCGGTTCCGCGGGTTCACTGTGGTGCCGTAGATGTTGTTGGAAGTCTCGAGGTGCATGCCGGCCTGGGGCTGGTTGGTGCGGGCGAAGACGACGGCGCCGAGCTTGCGGAACGTCTTGACGATGGCGGCGTCATCGTGGCTGGTGCTGTTGATCCAGGTGACGAAGCCGGCATTTGTGAGGTGAGATGCGACGCCGATCTGGTTCTTGAGGGAGAGGGGGATGCCGTGGAGGGGGCCGATGAGGCGGCCGGTGAGGGCGAGATGCTGGTCGCAGGCCTCGGCGTCGTAGATGGCTTCGGCGAGGAGCTCGGTAAGGCAGTTTGTCTAGGAGGATTATTTAGCAATGATGTACTAGAGATTGATAAGGGGAGACTGTAATGTTGAAATAGAGAGCGAGAGAGAGACAGAGTATAGAAGTGATGGACAGAGTTATGGTAGAGCTGAAGATGAGAAGATGGAAGAGGGGTATGGAGGGGTAAAAGGGGTTGATTGATGGAGGGGAAAAGCGTCGATATGGACAACAGAGTCGACGGAGGTGATGATGATGATGATGAAGTAGACATGGAAAAACAAGAGACGATGTTGAATCCAACACCATCACTCAAAACTCACACACTGCTGGGCAATCGTCGCCCTCTTGCGAAACGCCGACAGCAACTCGACGGCCGTCACCTTCTTGGCCGCCAGCATCTCCAGCAGCGCCGTGGCATCGTAATCTTCGGTCAGCTGCAGCTCGGCATCGGACAGCAAGCCGCTGGACCGGGGCACCGAGGTGACGTCCTGAGGCAGCGCGGTGATTTGTGAGAGCGAGAAGAGCACGCTCTTGTCGAGGGAGGCATCGCGTAGGGAGATGGCCGTGCGGATGTGGTCCTGCTGTTCAGTCATGTTTGCTTTGTTTTGCTTTGTTTTGTCGGAGTTGTGATGGTGATGGTGGTTATGAGGGGAGCATTTGGTGGGCAGAGGGAGAGGCACCGAGAAATCAAAAGGTGAGTGAATTGATTAATTGATGCAAGGCTGTCAAATCTGCAATTCAGATACGATACAGAGATAGATAGATAGAGCTTCAACCATGAGGAACCCCCTCAGTTATGTTTTCTTTCCCTCCCAAAACGGCATCTAGCTACCCCATGGCTGCCCAACATGCATCTACAGGAAAATCATGCAACAGTTAGAGGATAAAGAATAAAAAAAAAAGGAATTTAAAAAAGAATTAAACAGTTCCAACGCAGGCAGAAATGCCCACCAAAAAACCCTCAACCCCTCTTAGCGTATATATTGCCCCCTTTGGCATAGCACTCGATGCCGGCACGCAAAGCCGGAGCCGGAAAGAACGAGCTTAGCAGGAAAGAAACAGAACGGACTTTTTCTTTGTCAAAAGTTGCAAAACTGCAACTCTAGAACGAAAGCGAAACAGACGGGAAACGGGACTGATTCCCGCGCGGGGTTCCCGGCGGGAAATGGAGTCTAGCCCCGGGGGTCCTGTTTGATCGTACGTCAATGCCTTTATTTTAGTTCATACATGTTCTTTATTTTAGTTTTAAAAAATCCCTGTGGTGCTGATTGTATTGTTCCTAGGTTCCGCGACTAGCAACGGGTCGTTGATGAAATGGGGTCCGGGATTTGTTGCTTGGGCCAAGGGTTGGTTGGTGGGCTTGTGGGTTGCATTGCGACACTGTGTTGGTTATGATGAAGATTGCAAAACGGCTTGGCGTCGATGTGAGTGAACTGAGTGGGTGTCGAGGGTATCCGTCCGCTAGTCCGGGTGCGACGGCTGCGAGTATTGATTGATTGTGCTGATGCTGTGAATAACAATATTGGTGTTCTTGGTAATTATTTGCGACGAGAAATGTCAGCCATAGAATGGGCGGTGTTGGAACCAACAGTACCAAATAGTAGTAGTCAATATGTAATGGAACCAACAGTAGCAAGTAGTCAATATGTGTTAATGTCATCTTATGATTCATATTCAAAAGCTTTGCAATTTATATGCTATTGGCATCGAGCTCATACCCATGAGCATGCCCCAAGATATCCCAATATTTCCCATTTCCATGATATGTCGTGACAGACATGTAACCATTAGTATGTATATATGTAATCGTTAAAACAAATCCCCTGAAAAAAGTAAAGAGCTCCAGACCCCAGGCTTCATTGTACGTTCGTTAAAAAAACAAGAGCAGAGAAGAACAAATCGCTCTACTCCTTCTGTGAGCCCGCTGACTCACTCTGGTCAACGGCCTTGTCGTGGATTTCGTGATCGTGGTCATGCTCGTGGTCCTCTACAACTTCTTCAAACGCCTCAGGAATCACCACGCCCTCCTCTTGTCCGTACTTCGTATCAGTCGTGTAAAGGTAGATGGCAACCATAGTGAGGCAGAGTCCCACAATCATCATGCCAAAGTAGGATCCCGCCTCCCTGATAAACTGCACGCCGTGAGAGTCGATGCCAAAGGCCGTCGCTGTGCCAAAAGCCTGGAAGCCCTTGAAGTAACCGCTGTAGCGTCCCAGGACGTGTGGCTCGTTGGAAAATGTGCTGTATGTCCAGTGGTGGAAGTTTTGGAAGATGGGGTAGCAGGCTCCAAACAGGATGTAGATGACAAAGGGGCCGGCAAATTTGCTCGTCTCGGTCCAGTCAATGGCACGCGGCGTCTCTGATCGGTCAATGTGGTTGACTGACAGGAACGAGACCATGGCGATCCAGGTTCCTCCAATGACAAAGGCCACAAATCCTCCGGCAACAAAAGCTCGGCGTCGACGCGATCCAAAGATTTTGGCGTCGCAGATCCAGGCAATGGCGAGGGCTCCCAGGACCTGGAAGATCCAGTAGCAAAACTAGAAATCACACTTTTGTTAGGACTTTCAACAAGATGGTTGAGTAAGCGAGGGCACAGGTACTCACGTTGGCCAGGGATCGAGTTCTGGCGTTAAAATACCAGGCGTTAAAGGCTCCCGTCAAGGACAGGTACATCTCACTGCTGTAGATGGACAGGGTGATGAGCGCCATCTTGGGCTCCAGACAAGTCAGGCCGAGAGCCTTGAGCTCCTGGTACCACGGAAGAGGGGTGAAGGAGGCAATTGGGCGGCCGTCATTACGTCGAAGCTTGGAGGGATCCAGCAACAGGCCGGCAACAAGCAGGCCAGCGCACTCGAGGCAGATGAAGATGATGTAGACGGAAGAAGGCACTCCGGAGACCGAGGTGTTGTTGATGGTGACACCCAAGACGATGGCTGCTCCAACAACGGAACCCATGGCGTTGAGAACCCATGATGTGGCAATGTATTTTCCCTTTTCCGCCTCGGTTGGGTAGCAAGTGGTGATATAGCCTTGAGTCGACCAGAGAAGACCCGCGGACAGACCCAGCCAAGCGCCACCAAAGATGACAAACCAGCTTCCTTCGCCCTTGTCAATCCACCTGTTCAGCATGCAATGGTTAGCCTCTAGTTCTTCATCTTGTTTGGTTGGAAGGGGGGATTGTCTGCAAACGTACCATAGAGATCCGGCATACATTGGGTAGCCAGTGGCACCAATCATCAGTGCCCATCGCGGTCCAATCTTGTTGATGATGCTGCCACCCAGAATACCAGAAGCTCCGAAGAGGCAGTAAAGAACGACGTTTGCCTTGTTGACGATTCCAATGAGCTGCGGCTGCTTGCCTCCAGCACCCAGGCCGGTGATGGCGAGGTACGTGCCCGGGTTACAGAAGAGCACGAAGCCGACGATGATGGTTTGAACGAATGGCCTACGCACGAGTCAGTCAGCAATTCGCGATACGCGTAAACCAAGAGACGAGGTCAGGAACTTACGAGTTGTATCGCCATGTCGAAAGGCGCTGGTGTTGCGGCTGCGCCTCTACGACGGCAACCTCGTCCTTGTCGTTGGCCATGATGAAAGGACGAAAGGGGGAGTGATCCTTTCCTGCTTCTTCAAGCGATTGATGAAGCGACGGAGAGGAGGAGAGAAGGCGATGATGAGAGGGGACACTAGCAGCTTAGATGGAGCGGGCCGCCGTTGTTATAAATGCCTGCTCTAATAGTGTCTGTAGCATCGTATCGCATCAGTTCAGAGCCTCCCCACGACGCGACATTGAGGGCACAGACAGTCACAAACGTTAAAAGATTAAAAAATCGATAAAAGAAATCGACCGCTTTGTACTAGCTCTCGCCAATCTACCCTGGTAAAAGAAGCCTGGAGAGGGAAAAATAATAATGAACCACGACCCCGGTCCCAGGTTTAACTCTTCTTGGGGGCCAAGCGTATCTTTATCCCTGAAAGGGGTCGAAGACGAAAGACAGCGAAGAGGCGTTTGTGACTGCCGACTTGCGACGGTCTGGAAAAAATGACCAGAGGGGGCGGGGAAGTGCCGATTCGCTTGAGAAAGACATGGATGGGAGGGAACTAGGATCGTGTCACTGCAGATGTTTAGTTAGTTTGTTAGTTGGTAGCTGGGAAGAGAGGAGAAGAGAGAAAAGAGGATGAAAGAGTGTGGTGGGTTTACTTCGCCAAACTTCAAAAAAGTGACCTGTATCTTATCATCCAAGTACAGAGTACAGCGAGAGATGGCCGCTAAGGTGGTACTGGTACCTGCGCTGCAACAGCCGAACAATAGCGGCCAGGTCAGGGTTACCGACGCCACCGAGTGGTGCTCCCGACCGCTGCATGTACCGGTGACGGGACGGACGGGCGGTGGATGCTTGCTTCATGCATGTTGGTTGTCGATTCAGTCAAGACGAGATGGAGTGGATGCTTCAACTTTTTGCGTTAAAATATTACAGACCAGACTAGGCAAACTAGAAGGACTAGAACTAGGACTTCTTCAAGCCATGCCGCCGCCTTGCCACGATTGCATGTGGCCGGCCCAAACGGGAAGACAAGCGAAGCAAGCCTCAAGCGATGCAAGTGGAATAGCCTCAACTCTGTGGCCGTAGTGCTGGGAACGAAACGAAACGAAACTTGTACACCGGTTGTTGTTGCTGTACAGGTAATCGAGCTACTGTAGCATCATGGATCACTCCCGTATACCTGCATTGCATTGAACCTGGAACGTCTCCATTGGAAGTCCCCATTGCTACCTGCTGTCTGGGATGTTAGCAACTAAACCCTTGCATTTTGCAGAACTTACAGTACAACGCAGAACGCTTCTGGAGCCCGCCCTTGCAGAGACATGGCTGGCCCTGCAGAAAGCAGCATTCATCATCTTGATCCATGACCATCTCTCCTTCAGCCCGCCCAGCCAGTGAGTCAGGCGAGCAGCTGAGCCGAGCTGAGCTGAGAGTCGAAGTTGAAGCGAGCTCACTGTCATTTGTCACATTTCCCACAACCACATGCCGTCGAATCAATCAATCAATCAATGCTTTCCACTGGACTCGTTCATACGAGTACTCCATCCCATAAACCATCCATGCCCGCTGTACATACCGCCACATCCTTCTCGCTAACCCTCATGCAGTATCGTATGTACGATTCCCCTTCCCCGGTATCCAATAATTTCTCACGATTCAGCCCGCTGAAAACCGCTCCCATGACCGTCCTGATATGATATCACATCTAACACAAGAAAAAAGAAAAGAAAAATATCCCAGACGCCTCGCTAATCTCAAACCGTCAATCAGACATCAGAAAAACGCTTACCAACATCACTCCTTCTTCTCATACCGCAGAATGTCTCTCATCGCGGAATAGAGCCCTTCGTAAACTTGCTTTCACCTCAGCCCCCCGGAAACACTGCTTCCCGCAGTCTATCCATCATTGGAATCAGCGGCTCGTAAAACGCTATGAAGCATTCCCCAGCACGACTACGGAATAAACGAGTCAGTGATGACACCGAGCTTCGACCCTGCCAAGTCGTAATCCTTTGCGTAGTTCCAGTGGTCGAATAGATTGTTCTTGACACTCCTGTCTGAGCCGCCGTCGTGGTTAACACAAGCCCAAAAGAGGACCCAGAAGAAGGATTCGAGATCATGCATGAAACAGTGTGGTTCGCCAAACAGCAATCCAATCGCCATAAACGCCCTTGTTCCCGTCTTCCACTGGGCTCCTGATCCCTTATTCCTTGACTCTCTTATGGCGAGGTCGAGATCTATCAGGAATCTTCTGGGCGTCTTCTCTTTCGTAGATTAAAACGTTATTAACGGATATGTTTCGGTGGAGGAACCTGGCCTTTCTCACAGACTCGTGGCCCTGGATCCAGCTCTCCACAGCGGCCACAGGGGCTTCTGGTGAGCTAGCCTTGTAGATTGGCCGTCCATAGTCTTGAACAATGATCCTTCGATGTATCCGGTTTGGCGGTGTTTTGTTGAAGCCGGCTTATGATTCTGACCGCGATCGCTTGGGGGAATGTTCTTCTGTTTCGTTGACTTGACTGAATCTTCTTTTTGTGCTAGCACCGCCGGTACTGTCGTTACTGCCGCTACCGTAGTTCCTTTTGCTGCTTCTGCTCTCGCTTTGGCGGATCCGCTGCACTCTCGATGTCCTTTTTTTCCCCCTGTTGAGCGGTGGAGCGTCTTCGTCGATTTGTAGCCGCTACAGCTATCGTGGAAGTCGTAGAGGTGGATGACGCAGGCTTCGTGCCATCGTCGTCGTAGGAGCCGCTGTGTCATCTGCAGAAGCATTTCCCACCACGGCCATCAGACCGTTGAACCGACTATGACTATGGCTACGGCATCGGCCATCACTATCGTGGCCGTCGAGTCAGGAGTAGTCACCCCATCAGCGGTCGCTGCAGCAGCAGAAGCAGTGGTAATATCCAGTCCCGTGCGAACACTATCCCGAATATCATCGACGGCGTCACGAAAACAAACCGTCTCGTGATGATAATACCCAGCGGCGTTGATCATGCCTTGCTGCGTGATCTCTCGAAGAATCTCGCCCTCGTCGTCCCGCTCCGGGTATTGCCATGGATCCTTGATGGCAAAGGCCGTCTGCGGGTCGTCTTCGAGATGTGCCTTCTAGCGAGTGGTTGCTCTTCCAGCAAAACAACGAGATCGTACAATGAATCGGCGATGACAAGACGCTCTGACCGGCTGTTCCGTTTAATCTCAATAAACGTTTACGGTCAACCCCTGGCCTTTCTTCGTCCATCCAAAGGAACCCAAGCATTGTAGCCACAAATTATAGTGCACCTTTGGATTCGTTGATGTTGAATTGTTTAGACGCGATCCCTCCTAGTCGATCATATTTCCACAGCCGCATGAGGAACCCGCACCGCGAAAACGCCAAAACGAAGAGTGTCTTGAGCTGACAGTACCTTTCTCGCATACGTTGCTAGGTCGATCCACGCCAGCGGTGGTGCGTCTGCCATTGGATTGCTCTTCAGCTCGCCCGGCACCCAGACGTGAGACCAGCGGCACCTGCTTGGCTTTCCCTCATACGGCCGATAGACGACATCATCGTTGAAGAAGTCGACATCCATGCTGAGTCTTCCTATAGATCCGAGCAAGTGTGTTTTCCGGTTGTGCCAGCAGTTTTCGTCTTTGTGTCATGGTGGCAGGGGTGAAATCGACCGCAAATCTCTGCAAGTTGGATAGGACACTGTAGAACCAAGCCAGGACATCTTGCTTTGCTACAGCGGCTGGTCATCCAACTCACCTCTCCTGAATCAAAGAACGGCTCTTCTTCAACTTCGGAACACTTGCGCAAGACAGCTTCAGCGGCTTCTTCGAGACGCGGGACTGATGCGAAGAAGGATTGTCGAAGCCTGCGAATGTCGGAGCAAAGATGCTGTTCCTCTTTAAGGACTTGGTCCACCTCTCAAGGCAGTTCCGACGAATTTGGCGGAAAGCTTTCGTGGGAGTTTTTGGAGAGCTCTTGATCAAGCTGGTCAAGGACGTTGGGCGAAGAACTGGCGAGGTTCAGGGATTCGCACGTCGATGAGAAAAGGACGCGCAAAATATCGAAGCTCTTCTTCGATGATCTTCAGCTTTGCATCGTTCATGGCAAATCGAATCTGGCTGTGGTTTGCGCAAGGCAAGGGAAGGGAAGAGAAGTGAAGATGCCTTTGCAGGGTCGAAAAACGCCAGCAGCAGACATCAATGTACGAGCATTCAACATTCTATAAGGCGGCGGCTACCCTAAACTTGTGGCATCCCCGAGCAAAAGTTCTTACGATGAAAAGCATTTGATATTCTATTATCGCTATATTCTCTTATTATCACTGCTTTCTCCTACTATTGCCATTTTGTTCTACTATCCACTACAAGTATATGTGCTCTATACTCTCGGAAACCCATCACCTTGACCCTACTCCCGACTTAACAATACTCCCTCTTTCTCTGGTAGAATTCGTATGCTTGGATGATATCATAGAAGAGTCCGTTCCGGCAATACGCTGCGTGTGGCGATGGTATCCGGACCTGACTTCAATGTCTCCCTCATTCACCAAACTCGCCAAGGGAACCCCCAAGATGATTCGTTTGTCAGGGCATTATCTCGTCCAACATGTTTATTCATTCACACCTTTTACCTGCTTCTTTTGAATCAAATCCGCTTCTCCCTGTTGATAAAGAACCCCTCTTCTGATACCAGGCGCGATAGGGTACGTGGATCGGAATAGCCTCTCCTTACACATTGGACTCTTGCTTACAAACATCATTTCATCCTCTCATCAAAGTCACTGAATACGTATACTGATCAACGGTTAAGACGAAGAAGAATTTATGTTTTGTCATCACGACACTCCCCAAGCCAATTGTGGAGTGCCGAAGTCCCGTGTTGAGTAATTCAGCTGCTTAACAATGCGAACCGTGGGGAATCTTGATCACAAACACGTCGAGATCGGCGGCCCTCGGCTGCGTGAGAACTCTAAGTGTAAATTACGGGTACCTTATTGCCTAGATTCCCTTGGTGGAAATAACGTCACGCTGGCGAGCCATTGCCTCGGTCAAAGTCTTCGATCGTGGGACTACATATCGTCCTGCGTTAATATGGTAAACTATCCCGACAACAAAAGCACTCCTCTTCTTCTGCGAATTCTCGACAGCAAAACATAAAACCGGTCGCATAACGGCTTAGACGTGATTAACCTCAATCTTGATTCCCCTCAAAGTAAACGGAGAAAAGAATGTCATCCCCGGAACAGACGAGCTCACAACTCGCAGAGTCGGATAAAGATACTTTCCCGCGACAGCGTGGTTGTAGCAGTTGTGCCACGACGGGACATTTCGCTTCATGACATCCACAGAGTAATGCATCCGCATCAGTCGATATCCAGCATCAAAGTCATACTTTTGAACCTTTGTATGCGTAGGATAGCCATCAGGGAAAATAACCTCCAACGAAGTCCACTTCTCCCCATTCTCGCGCGTCGGTCCATCTACCTCTCGAGTCTGAATTTCCGGAGTTTCGAGGTAAAAGGGAAAGTTGAAGTAGTTCCAGTATGCATAACCCACGAACCAGAAGAGGTTGTGGACGTCCCACTTCGTTTCCGCGGTGTAGTCGTCAAAGACGTCTTTGGGATTCTTTCGGACGTCGACTGGGTCTTTGGAGCCAATCTTGCCGACCTCTGTCTGCGTCGGAGTCCATGACCCGTAGTAGTCGCCAAATTGCAGAATTGTAACTTTTTGGACTTTTGTGTCAACAACTAGTTTGACATCGTGAGGACCAGGTTGGCCTTTCATCTCCAATGCCAATCCGGAGAATTCAAATTCTACATTGAGAGATTTGACTGTCTCCCAGTATTCTCGACCACCATGGGCGTCGATGACGCTTTGTAAGAGGTTGGGGCTGGTAATTGATTAGCACCGTGCTCAAGTGCATGAAAGAACTCATTAAAATACCTAGTAGTAGACATAACGAGCGATGATGTGTTGAAACACAGACATCCGAGTTCTGACTGAAAAGTTTTGTGCGGGTTTTATATACTCGTCTTCAGCTCAAGCAAAACTCCCCCAAGCGGGACACTATTGAAGTTTGCAAATGAACGAGATTGATTACTCATAGCAGAGCAAATAGTCGTTTGATATGAAACACATGGGCATAAACGATGCTATTGCCATTGGTATAATTACTAAACTCAGTAGCACAATACCCCTGGCAGGAGCAGAGATCAGTAAACACCAATCATTTATGGGCCTCGACAAGATGTAATTCCGACTTGATGAGTTCAAGACTAGGATTTGGGTTGATTACTGACTCATATGAACGCTTGTATAGGTATATAAAGCTGATTGTTGGGACGCCATTCTTCAGCAATAATTGTGTTGACCAAAAGCCTTGATAGAGCCGCTCAACATTCCGCAATCTCAACGTTCCACTGCATAGCGTCAATCTTTGTTGATTACAGACATCTTCCAATTATATTCACATCAATTTTTCATCATGGCGACTGATAGAGGCCTCGAAATCTCCTCTGCTTTCCCCTTCGAGAAGAAAAAGGCTGAAGTCCTTGGCAGTCACATGGCCTATGTCGACGTTGGCACCTCTTCTCCCTCAGGACCCGTCGCCGTCTTCCTGCACGGCAACCCAACATCGTCATATCTCTGGCGCAACATCTTCCCACATGTAGCAAAGAACACCCGCTGCATCGTGCCCGACCTCATCGGCTTCGGCGATTCAGACAAAGTCGCTGGCCTGGAGTACAGAGTCCGCGACCACCAGCGCTATATCGATGCTTTCCTAGATGCTGTCCTTCCATCAGAGCGTGTCATCCTCGTCATTCACGATTGGGGTTCTGCTCTCGGCTTGGACTGGGCCAGCCGTCATGAAGACCGCGTCGCAGGTCTTGTGCTGATGGAGTGGATTGCGGCGTTGAACAACTGGAACACTCGAGATCAAATGTTCAGAGACCTCTTCCAGAAATTTCGTACCCCAGAACTTGGCCGCACCATGATCATTGAGCAAAACTTCTTCGTGGAGAAGCTTCTTCCCACGGGTGTCATTCGAGGCTTGACCGATGAGGAGATGGTTCATTACTGCCGACCATTCCTTAACCCCGTAGACCGTGAACCGGTCTGGAGATTTCCCAACGAGATACCTATTGAAGGTCATCCGAAGGAAGTGGTGGAAAAGGCCCAAAAGTATACCGCCTGGCTTCTCGCATCGGATCTGCCAAAGTTGTTCTTCTGGGTGAAGCCCGGAACGTTTGTTAGGGAACAAGATTTTGAGAGGCTGAGCGCTCAGATGAAGAATGTCAAGACCATGTATCTTGGAGCAGGAAGTCATTTCGTGCAAGAAGACCATCCTCATAGCATTGGACAGGAAATTGTGGCATGGATGGCAGAGTTGGGCCTTTCTGATGTTAGCGCAAGTCTATAGACGATGTCCTTGTACGCCATAGGTATCAATACAACGAATAATTCTGTCAATATTAGCCACTTTTGTTTAATTGTGCTGAATCTCATTCATCAGTTTGTCTCAAGAGCCATGTAATACGGCAGTGCGGTTTAACTTGCTGCTCCGTCAAGAAGTTCGCACTTTCCGGACTTCGGATTTCGGACTTGGAAGACGGCACATGTCATTCGGATATCGCTCTTATGTCACAGGTCATACTCGTATATATGCAGCTCCTCCTACCTCTGCTACATCGTCTTTGGCATCTTTCATCGATAAATTGCGCTTTCATTAGTTGAATTTTACCGCTTCTGATGTAAATGTTTTGAGCAGCTTCGTACAATCATCGCTTAGCAGTCCTGGATTGAGACAACAATCGCCATGCCAACCTGGAACCCTTCAAAGCTCTCCTCATCCCTCCTCTTGAATATCCGCAATCACCCTATACTCTTCACCTCTGCAATAGCCATCATCCCCTTGGCAGCTCTCGCCATGCCCTCATATCGTGGCTACATCGATCTTGGCCCCGGCGGTCTCCCGCACAACGTCTTCGGCTGGCTTCTTCAAGGCGCTCTACGCCCACTCACTCTAAAAAGCACCGTTGACCACAGTGTCTTTAAAAAGCCCGGCGTTTCTGATTCATACGAACCTCATGGCACCACCCGATTCCTTCAGGAACCGCTTGCACAGCGTCGAGGTGACAGACCAGTCATCCCAAACTACGTCGCGCCCCAGAGACAAGCCACAGAAAAGGGAGACAAGGCTCTCATGGACCGCATGAACAACCATCTACAAGACTTGGCAAGCCGTCATCCAGAGACGTTGGCCTTGAAACCATCCGGCCTAGAAGCCAAAGACAATCCCGCACTTTGGCTCATTGGCACCCCATTGCCCAAATACCTCACGAAAAGCACAAAAGGAGAAATCGTCCACGTCCACTCAGAAGCCAGCTCGCACATGGTCCTCAGCCTGACGGATGCGGAGGAAGCCATGGCGAAGGGGTGGGCTGAGCTGCACCCGCTAAGTGGCGTGATGGGACGGATTCCGCTGCCGTATGTCATGATTTATGCGCCAAGGGATGAGGAGGAGTTTGGGGTATGGACGAAGTTTGTGGATGCGGCTGTTGCGTTTACTACTGCGGGACAGCATTAGCATCATGACGGCAGATAATAACGGTTGCATTCTGCATGCACTCTGTGCTGGAGACGGGAATAGCGGATGCGATGTGTCATTTTTCTCTTTTAATACCCACAGCCACTCAACTCTTTTTATGAGACATGTATCCGAGATAGTTCTCAATGTGACTTCTTTCATCTCGTATGAGCTGGAGTTGCCTTGTACCTGTGATGACTGTTAAATGTAATTGTCAAAATCTGATATCCATGTTAAAAAGCATAAAACGACAGCCAAGGATCGAAATGATATCCATAACACGAATTATGGGTAAATAGTAGATGTCCCTATGAGAGGAGGAACCTCAAACAGCAAACAAGCTCGGTCAAGCAATGGTGGCGCACATGATGGCAATAAGATAAGCGAGCAGTGGTTTTTTGACGTTGCATTTGGTGCTCAGTTCTCAATCCCATGTAACCTATATGCTTTTCCTGAGGCACAGACTTGCTGGATATATACAAAATTGAGCAAGTTGACGTAAAACCCATCCTTGACAATGCCAGACAGAGATAGCTTCCTCAGCATCTGTCTCGTAAATTAAGCATGCAACAACATTCCCTCCACCTCTTTGCACCTATTAAATGCCCTTTAGCTTTCGCCGCTCCTTCTTCGCTTTAACCGTCTCCGCCCAGGCATCCTCAAAGAGCGTCTTCTTCGGCTTGACCTCCCACTCTTGAATGTTGAGCCTCCTGACAACCTGGAACGAACCTGTGCCGACGCTCATCGTCTGTCCCATGATGATACACTCAGATACACCCTCGATGCGGTCAGTCTTCATGCCAGCAGCAGCCTCAAACAGATGGTCCGGCGTCTTTTCAAACGATGCCAGCTGGAGAACGCTCTCTCGCATCTTGGAGAGACCGAAACGGGTGATGCCGAGGACTTCTCCCTTGAACGTCATGACATCGGCCAGCAGCTGGATGTGACGCGGGTCAATGTCCATACCAGCCATGACGCTGGAAATTTCGTCGACAATGGTGGTTCGAGCAGCCTCAATGCCTAGCACGTCACGAGCTTCCATGACGGAGTTGGAGCGTGACTTGGTGCCAATCACACCTTCTGTGGTCATGCATGCGCGCAATCCGTATCCCTCGACCA
This sequence comes from Trichoderma sp. IMV 00454, assembly GCA_001931985.1. Classification (NCBI taxonomy): domain Eukaryota; kingdom Fungi; phylum Ascomycota; class Sordariomycetes; order Hypocreales; family Hypocreaceae; genus Trichoderma; species Trichoderma sp. IMV 00454. The sequence continues at coordinate 786,956 of MSJK01000129.1, forward strand.
GCACGGTGTGTTCGCTCTGCTCAGAGGTCTGGATGATGGCTCTCGTTGCTTCGTTGTAGCCCGAGATGGGAACCTTGGGAAGCATGCGGCGGAGGTGGTTGACTCGCAAGAGGAAATCAGGAGCCTCCTCCGTCAAGGTAAGAGATGCAAGACTGCGCTGTCGCTTCTTGGCTGCATCGGGATCCACCCAGCTGTTGAGGACGTAGATCTTGATATAGTTGGGACCGACGGAAATGTCTGTTGGCTGGATCTTGAGCTTCTTGAACTTGAGAATGGCTTCTGCAATGTCTATGACACCAATGCCAAGGTGCATGTTTTGCAGTGCCTCCATGTCAATGTACAAAACAATGGTGCCTCGATCACTGACCCATTCATCTTCAATCGCTTTCAGAACATCAATGACATATGTCTTCTCGATTCGTCCCTTGACAATTTTTGCGGCCTCAATCTGCTTGTCGTTCAACAGGGGGCAGGTAATGACAGGCGTACTGATATTCTTGGACGCGTTGATAATTTCCTTAATTCGGGGAACACCCTGAGTGATACTCATACCGGCGACACCAGCGAAATGGAAAGTCTTGAGCGTCATCTGCGTTCCCGGCTCACCAATCGACTGTGCTCCGACAGCGCCCACAGCATGGCCGGGCTCGACGTGAGCCTTGTGATATCTCTCCAGGCACTCCTTGACGAACCTCTGCAGCGTTGTCATGGAGACTTTGGAAACTCGGTCAACACGAGCTAGCTGAGCTTTGAGATCTGCTGATGCGTCTGCAACTACTTCGTCTTGGCTCGGGTTGGGATCCAACCCAACAAGTGCGCGGGCTTTGGACATTTTTTGTGCTCGATCAGAGACGTATGAATAGATTGTGTCAATAAAACCTCGTGCGCTTTCATGTTCGTCCAGAGCTTCGTCGGTAGGATCGGAATAGTCGAGCAGCGCGTTATCCACCAAGCGGCGTCTCTGGTAACGAAGCTTTTCCTTGTCCAGCATGCTACTGCACACTTCAAGCACTTCGTGAGGAAGCAATGATCTCTCGTTGTTGTCCCAGGTAGTGCTCTCCGCGTGAGTCCATGTGCGGTCAAACGCGACAGGCACTGCAGAACCCTCCATGTCGACAGGGTCGAGCTTATCGGCACCGAACTGGAATTGTACAATGGTTCCTGACGACGTCCTGACAGTGTTGTCATATTGCGTCGAAAGATCCTCTAGGGACTTCATCAGACGTCTTGACATGTATCCTGTTTCTGCCGTTTTGACTGCGGTATCAATAAGACCTTCTCGTCCGGAGATGGCGTGGAAAAAGAACTCTGTTGGGAACAGCCCAGAGTAGAAACTGTTGCGCACGAAACCCTTGGATGCTGGCTGGCGGGCGTTCTTATGGAAATGAGGCAAACTACGGTCCTGGAAACCATCAGGAACACGCTGACCACCAATAATCTGCTGTCCGACACAGGCAACCATCTGGGCGACGTTGATGTGCAGACCCTTGGAACCAGAGTTGGCCATGATCAGCGGAGCATTGTTGCGGCTCAGTGTATCCACACACTGTTGACCAGCTTGCTGTCGAACCTTACTGAGGATACCAGAAATGGAAATCTCCAACGTCTGCTCCATGTCACATCCGGCAGCCTTCTCGAGCTTGCCCTGCTTGAAAGTCTCGATAAGCGCGTCACTCTTGTCGTAGGCGTCCTGCACAAGCCTGTCTCTTGATTTGGTCAACTGGGTTATGGGAAAGACATCACCAACGCCGAGCGAAAATCCCTGATTTCCTAGCTGTCTTGCGCACAGCTTGGTCAACCTGTTCATGGCCATGACGGCATGATCGGGACCGAAATCTCGGAGGATAATGTAGAACACTGAATTCTTCTTTCCGGAACCGATGATGGACTTGTCCATACGACCACACATGACCTCGGAGTTTCGGATGACTAGCCAAGCGTCGTTTGGATCCATATCAGGACATTGCCCAGGCCTGGCTGAATATTCTCTGCATCTTGCATCCAAGTTGACGAGGACGGGCGACTGCTTGTTCGGACGCATAAGCACATTGAAGATTTGCTTGCCTGTCCAGAGGGCTTCGGGCTTGATGATTGACGGCGGAGGAAGATCAATTTGAGTAGCGCCATCCATCATGTGAGTGCAGATGTAAGAGAAAGCCTTTCTGTTATAAAACCTGTCTTTGCTGCTGAGAAGATAGGACGCGGTAATGAAATCCTGGGTGGCTGCAATAATGGGCTCTCCGTTCTTGGGCGTGGCCAAATTGTTCTTGACACCCATAAGAGTAATTGCTTCGGCACGGGCTTCTTCGGACTGCGGAACGTGGAGGTTCATCTCGTCACCGTCGAAATCGGCGTTGTAAGGTCCGCACACACATTCGTTGAGACGAAAGGTTCTCCACGGTCTAATCTTTGCAAGATGGCTCATGATACTGAGCTTGTGCAATGACGGCTGTCGGTTAAAGAGAACCACGTCTCCATCTTCAAGATGACGCTCGACCACATCGCCGATCCGGAGGTCTCGGGCAACAAGAGCCCTATCACCAAACTGCAGGTCTTGCTTCCAGTTTCCGTTGTCTTTGATGACATGATTGGCTCCGGGCCAGACCTTGGGCCCATTCAATATACACTGTCGTAGCTTCTCCAAGTTTTGGTTTTGAACTCGTTCAGGGAACGTCAAGTTTTTGGCGACAAGCTGAGGCACCGCCACTTGATTGATGCCCAAGTTGGGATCGGGAGAAATGACAGTTCGGCCGGAAAAGTCGACTCGCTTTCCGGACAGGTTTCCTCTGAATCGTCCCTGCTTGCCCTTGAGACGCTGGCAGAAGCCCCTGATGCTTTTTCCGAAGCCCGGTTGGTTAAGGCCAGGGACATCGCTGTTGACATACATGGCAATCTGCAACTGAAGGTACTCCCACTGCTCCATGATGGTCTGCATTGGTTTTCCTTTGTTCAAGGCTGTCCGTATCAGTCCGCTTATATAGACAATCTCAGCCAGCTTTGCGGTAAGATCATCTTCTGTACTGGCCCCTTCTTGTGCGACTGATGGTCGGATACACACGGGAGGAGCGGGAACGAACTGCCAAATGAACATTTCGGGGCGACCCTCTGAGGGGTCAAGTCCAAGAAGCTCGCAGTCCGTGGGGGTGATCATCTTGAAATGGTTGAGAACCCAAAGAGGGTTCAGATCCTCCATGGCCCTGACCAAATGTTTATCTAAATCGGGGTTCAGCTTCTTGGCCTCATCAAACGAGGCGTCAAAAGCAAGTTTGCTCTCCGGAGGCATCTTCTTTTGAGAGGTCGATTTCTTGTACGCGGAGAACTTGTCGTGCGTGAGCTTGAGAACTCCGACTTTTCGGATCTGGCCGTTGATCTCGCCGCAGTACGGACACTGCCTACATTTCCTGCACTGCTCGTTGATCTTTTTGCAAACCTGAGTTCGGCGGATATTGTCGAGTCCCGGCCGGCGCAGGTCCTGTAGAAAAGACCGTCGTTCCTCTTCGGTGAGGAGAACTTTGGCACAGGTTTTGCACACATTCTGGAGGATCGTCTGGATAAAGCGAAGGTAGCCAATGTGGAAAGCAGGGAGAGCCAGTCGGACGTGGCCAAAGTGACCGATACAAAACTTGAGAGGTTCTTGACAGGTGCCACATTTGCCGGACTTGCTCGAGGTTCCCTGGGACAAGAGGGTTAGCAGGGTGCTGTATAAGAAGCGACAATTGCGCCGTTTGCATATTGAGTAGCTTTTGAAGTTGAAGGCTTACCATTCGCAGATCGAGAGCTCCATTGATAAGCGGAGATCGGTTGTTGTCGATATCATAGAGCATGCGCTGGGAGACCTCCAGCACACCTTGGTTGACAATGTCCTGGTTGGATCTAGCCGCTGTTAGAAATCTGAAGCCCTGAAGAAGCTCCCTGAATCAGAGACCAGAAGGCCAAACACTCACTGGATGCCAAACTTGATCCCCTTGAAGCGCTTGGGCAGGTTGTCCGCAAGCTGCTCCTTGGTGGAGCTCACAAACGCGGCGTGCGCCATGATGTCGCCTCTATGGATTGGGATTCGTCTTTGCCGAGCTTGGGTTTGCGCTGTTTATCATAAAGACATGATATTCGATTCAAATTGCGAGGGCCCGGGCGGAGGCGACGTTGCGGCGGTCGGATTGGGATTGCCGGGATTGATAGTAAGGAAGCCGAAGGACTGGAAATAATTTTTGAGGTGTCAGTCATAGTTCGTCCCCCACCAAGCAATCGATAAGCCTGCAGCGTGCAGATATAGCGCCCCACCTACTGTACTAGGCACGCTTTAGCGGGTTTTGCAGATTTATAGGCCACTGAGATCGCCTAAACGATGACCGGCTTGGATTGGACCTATGATGCGGATGATGAAACAGAACTGCTTCTACTTAGGACCTAAGTATAATCTGAAAGCCACCATAGATTCTATAAACGCATCAATGTATTTACAGGCATTATCAGGTATCTAGCAGCTGAGATGGAGCTTCAAGAACCTAGAAATCGTGAGTCATTCGGCGTGAACAGTTGGGAAAGTCGCTGGCCAATGGACTCTCTCGCCAGGATTGCTGCGACTTCAGCTCCGTTGAGTTGGATGCTGTGAGGTGCCGTCAGCACTTCATGTTTAATTAACATGTGCACTCTCAAACTCCCGACCACACATGCACCGTCAAGCACGAAAAGCATCAAGTGCTAGAGACCGCGACATGAATAAGTGGGACACACAAACTCTGAAATATGGGCACCATGCCCCACTGGTTAACTGTAGCTGTCGTAAGCGCATGTTTCTAGCGGGTGTGCACATTCACAGGATGTCAAGGTGCAAGAAGGCTGGGACCACATCCGTGTCGCTTTTCGTACAAATTTGATGACCAGGTATATTAAACAACTCTTCTAATGTTCAATTCCTTCCTATGTCATCGATTGCCCTGGGCTGTGACAACATCGTAACCTCATGTATGGAGTAGCAGGCCAGGTGAAAAGTCGAATAAAAAAACATGGACCAGGTCAATGCTTCCCTTGACGCGGCAAGTCAAATTTCTTCGTCATTCGTTGTGTTAAAGTGAGAAGGGATGATAAACAGCCCATCTAATGACACATAAAGCGACTCGACGGCCACCACGTCATGATACCACGTATTACTCCTGTCTCCCTTCACTCTACCCAGCGCTTTAGTATATGCCACTCTGTGAAAAGATTCAGGGATTCTCACATGGCGATTCAGAATCCTGTCTCATGTCATCCATTATCTTATTGTAACTCAAAAAATGTGTCACGGGCTGCATTATCAAAGGGCATATTGTTCCGAGTAGTGAAAATGGCCTAGGCGATGTCTCAATCCTCGGTGACTGCATCTTCCAGTCAGCCTCATTCACTTTTTTGCGACCCCCAATAACTATAAACCTAATTTCCACTATGGTGTTCATTTCTACATCTGGCCAGATATAAAGTATTTAGGCTGTTATTCAAAATTATGCGACGAATATGCCGGTCTGTGACGTGCATAGTGAGACAGCATAGATGCTACAATCACCGAAAACACGATTGGCAAGAGAATATTCTTGATAGTACAGCATTCGACAAATCTTTTACCGTAAGATATAGCATTATATGGCTGCTCAAGTGACGTAACTTATGAGCCGTGTCTCAGCCTTTCCTCACCGAAGATAAGACGGATGCCACTATGACTGGCTGGGAAAGCGCCATGTGGGAAAGCAAAATGTGTTTGATGAAGTCGCAATTACGTTCTAGCATAGAATTAAGAATAGTATAATAGTGGATAATGATTTACTATGGATCGGTTTATGACAAGCCCGGGTAATCTCGTTCGTCGTTGTAACAGAGGTGGGATATGATGAGATGGGGGCCAGAGAGTACGTGTAGCCAAGTGGCATAGCTTCCTAGGTACATGCTCATATTGGCCAGAGGCTCCAGCAGTATTTGAAGCACCCCCCTGGCATTATGACATCCATTGCAGAAGTGCAATTGCCAATGCAGAGTTTGAATCAAAAGTTGGTCCCGTGAGAGATGGTCGTAGCCCTTGTGGATTATCACCCGAGTCATCTCAGCACATCACTTCCCGACGCCTATCATGGCAGAAATGAAGAGACCTGATTGATGAAATAGAGCCAAGGCTTGTTGTGCAAGGAGGCAGTCATTTTACAGCTCATATCAGTATGATTCGGGACGTCTGAAGTCAAGTTGGTCGGCAGAGCTTTGCCAGGAAAGGGAGGCATGAGATGGCAGATGAGGACAGGGTCCATCAAAGATGTGTGTTCATGAGAAATTATAAAAGACTGAGGAAATCCTATCATAAACTGAGAGAACAACAACTGCAGCCAAGCTTTTAGCATCGACAGAAACTCATACTTCACAAATTCTTAAGGCCTAAGAGTTTGTCCCCTGCTTTATCAACCATTTCCATCGTCAAAAAGATCGAATAGCTAACTTTCATTAGAACCGACTATCCATTGCCATGATCTTCACCAAGAGCCTTATCGCTATGGCGGTCGCCGTGCTCCAGCTGGCTTCACTCTCCAGCGCCGGCATCGCCAACAGAGCCAATTCAGGCGCAGCTGAAGTCACCTATTCGCACGATGGCAGGACTTGCTGCACTGATGGCGAGCGTGGTGCTATCTTCAGCGAAGGCAAATGCGAGTACAACTCTCAAGCTTTGACTCCAAGTATCCCTGACGATACCTTTGTGACCAAGTGCTGCTGGAATAACACGGCCAACGATTTTCATGTTCATTTTGCCAATGACCATGAACTGCGCCAAGTATCACCCATCAACATCACAGGAAATGCAACTGTGCCAATCGAGGTCTGTAATCTCGGTCTCAAGTGGAATATAACCGAGTACATCCTTACCGATGACTATCTCGACATCAATGTCAACCTCACTATTGCTTGCGGACCGTTCAACTTGGCGGATAGGGAGTGGATTCGCATTCACTTTGACAGCTCTTATCGGGATTCCGGCGAGTTTGCATATGAAATCAGTGCGGTTGGCCCAACCATTTATGCGACAATCACCTCCAAGATTCACCGCAGCGATTTCTCAGTCGACTTCCATGGGGAGCTCACCGGAACGGGAATCCTTAGCCAGTTGGACCAGTCGTTTGATAAGAATCTTAGGGCTGATGAGGTGGCAGCCATCCTCTCTGAGGCAGATATTTGTTAGTGATAGATATGAATAATGGGGGTTTGGCATGGCAAACGGCATGACGGATGTCTCTTCAAATCTGCCTCTCAAATGATGTACTATGTGATCTGAAATTGATAGTTGGAGTGAGATCAACTAGGACAGCATGCTGAGAATCGAGGATTCTGATATGTAGCAATTCAGGCTACACATATGCGAAACGATGCTGTAGGCTGGGTCAAGAACGAAGAAAGCTGTTATTCACTTGTTTGACACCACTCGCGGAATTTTCATCTCTTAGAGCCCGCGGAATGGATAAAATTCCTACATAAAGAGGGGAAAGGCGACGGTATTGCGATTGCTGCTGGGCCTATATCTCAGACATGGACACGGTGATGTTAATAATTGTCAAACTTCTTCGCATAACCGTTTCAGTTGCAAGAGAATAAAATAGCATGTTTTTCTCGTATATTGGTTCTCTCGCACGCTTGCTCCATCACTTGTAAATGAGATCACTGATAAACATGTCGAATGTCATTTGGTATTAGATTTTTCGAATCATCGTAAAAGCATTCTTGCATGTAGTATTTATTGTTCCCCTAGCTCCCAAAACGCCGGATACCCCTCCCAGACGAGTCTTTGACGATATGCCCCGATTAAAAAGCATAAAAAGAAGATTCCCTTGATACAACGGTATACAACCTGGCTTTGTTGGTTGATGGCATCAATATCATCATGCCTGGCATGTTATACAGGTAGAAAAGGCACACAAATTTTAGAACGCCCTCTAGGCAGCCCTCTTCTTGCTCTTTTGCGTCATCTTTCTGAAAGCCTCCATACCTCCAGCACCAAGAGGTCGATGATCGGTGTTCCTAGTTCCATCAAAGGTGCTCTTGGGGGCAATGGTGTAGCTAGCAGGGAGATTAACCATGCGAGCCCGATTGCCACCGCCCACAGGAGCAAGCATCCGCTCACGCTCGGCATCACGAGCGGACTGGGCAGGCCGCTGAGACAGGGTAAACTGAGAGCCTTGCTTGCGACGTTGAGCCAACTTGGCAGCCCTGTAACATGATATTAGCAAATGTGTGATGGACATGGAAGGACAACAGAGAATATACGTACTCGTAATCGAATTCGCGAGTCTCAATGTGGCGCTTCTTGTAGTCGTCGGTTCGCTTGAGAATCGGACGGCTCCATTCTCCTAGCAGCCTCTCGGCCATTCGCTTGATGCTGGGCTCTGGCTTCTTACTCCTTGTATAGAACAAGACGACCTTGCCAATTCCACTGCTCAAAAGAGCCTCCTTTTCTATGTTGAGACGCGTCAGAGCAGTGAAAATATCCCGCTGAATATTGTAGGCAGGCAGCGAGCCGTCGTTGAGCGGTTCCAGAAAGAACTTGACATGCTGCAAGAAGTTTGTGTCGGGGTCAAGCACGGCATGCTGTACGTTGTTGCGATTCAAAAGGCCAGCAACTTCGGGGAGTAGCTTGAGCTTGTGAAGGGCAGGCTGTCCAGCTTCACGCGCCTGGTTATCCGCCTGGCAGGCACGCTCCATCTGGACCTTGAGCGCAGCCAACTGTTCGTCAATCTCATCTTCGAGGTCCTGGTCATCGGCGGTCAATTTCCAGATCTCTACGAGAATCCTCATGGAAGAGAACTTACAATCTCGTCCTTTCTCCGGCGCTTCGGGGCAGCTCCACGACTCTTCATGGCCGCATCCAGAGCCCTGTCGATTTCGCGATTCTGTCGCTGTTCCGGCGTGAGGTTTTCATCGTTTTCCTCGGGCTGTGGCGATGTGGGCTTGACTCTTGGGCGCCTCTCGGTTTCGGCTCGCTTCCTTCGCGGCTTCTTCTCTGCTTCGCCGCTGGAGCCATCGTTCATGGACGCATCGTCATCTCGTTCTCTGCGCTTCTCGCGGCGAGTCTCTCTCGGCTTCTTGGACGTCTTTTCACCTTCGGCACGCTTGCGTTTGGTGGCCTTGAGAGTACGGGCTATGTCTTCATCAATCTCCACCGGCCGATCCTCAATGTTTGCCGTCTCGGGATCGTAATCTTCAAACTGGTTCTCGTCGATTTCCGACAGGAGATCCGAGTCGCGGTCAGAGTCGGCATCGGCCACTTCATCCTGGAATTCCTGCTCCTGGCCATCATCGACTGGCTCGTTGGCCGGCGAATCGAGGTCAGACATTGTTCGAAGCTCAGCTCGTGCTGATCGGGACGGCAGGTGAGAGAAGACTGAGGTAAATAAAACGTCTAATCTCGCGGGAATGGATCCGAGATTCGAATGGAATTCTCGTTGCCAGCAATGAGTTGAACCTGAGCAGAAAGTGAGACAATCCTGAGCTGGGAAAAAAGGTTCATTCCATCTGGTTGCCTTTGAGATGCAGCGCGTTGATGACATAAGCATTCTTGGGGCGGAACTAATGCGGTGCAGCCTCAGGCACCAAGCTAGTTTTTTGTTTACTCTGGTACGGGCTAATTGGTTGCCACTGACGATTGGCACATGTCCGGCATTCAAGGTCGCTAATAAACAACCCATGCAAATCGACGCTTACATATTGAGTGCAGCATATCCCGGAACCTTCATCATGCATTGCACAAGCTGTTACTTTTGCACCTCGCTCGTTTAGAATCGCATCACATCGCTTTACATCGCATCGCAGCGCATCACCACCATTTTTTCAGCGTCGCCATGGAGCGTCGAACTTTTGAAGCTCCCATGGAGTGGGAGTATCAGAACTCTGGGCCTGTCGATCTGACCAGTCCGTTTGCCCAGGTGGCCAGGAAGAGATCAGATAATTGTAAGTGCTCGCGCCAGGAGAGTCTGGATCTGCGAATTGGTTGAATCTACAGAAGCTGACCGTGATATGACACGCAGTGTTTGGTGGCTCGACGCTCAAGCCATCCACAACGCCCCCGACAGCTTCGTATTCCGTCTTTGGAACACCTTCATCAAAACCGCCCACGCGATCATTCTTCACTCCCCAGCTCGCCCCCCAGGTTGTGGCACCGCCATTTCGCAACCCTGCATTCACAACACCAAGGAAACTCGAACAGTCTGACACCTCCTTCACCGACGCCGAGACCTCGTTCACGGATGCCTCTTTCGTCTCGTGCGCCGACGACAGCCCAGCGCAAACCGATGTTTCCATCTTACCCAACGACACCCCCGAGTCAGATCGCATGAGTGACGCAACGATAAGCAACACGACTCCGACCAAGATTGACAAGAACACTCGCTACAACAGGAGCTCCCCTCGGAGGCATGCGACAGGTAAAGGGGAGCTTCGACCTCTCAGCAGGGATAAGGAGCTGCAGGTGCTTAGGAAGCGGAAGCGGCACAATCTGGACAAGGACGTTAGCAGCGTGATCAGGCATTTGCCCCGAGACTGGGAGGGCGATGTGTCAGATTCGGAGACGAGCATGACAGACTATCGAGTCACATCACCAAGCAAAGTGCTATCACGACCCGGATCCTCATCGCAGCAGACGCACCAGATGGCCCCGACTCTTCCGCCTCGTGAAGGCTGGTTTTTGTCCGCCCTGGGCACAATGGATCGATACCCAGGCGCTCCTGACCACATATACCGGTGGCTACAGCTCGGCCTCAATTGCTTTATTATGGGCATCATCATGTACTTTGGGTGGAGCGTTGTGGACGCAGTGCGATCCGACGTTCGAAATGCCAACGAGATGGCCCGGATGGAGATTATGGCTCGCATCACAGAATGCCAAAACCACTACACCAGCAACCAGTGCGCCAAGAGGAGGGACCTGCCAGCACTGCGTGCCTTGTGTGACGACTGGTATGACTGCATGTCTCAAGACTCCGACGCCATTATGCGTGTCAGAGTCACGATCAAGCAGATTGCAGAGGTTATCAACGAATTTGCTGACGCAATGAATCTCAAGGCATGGGTAAGCATATCTCAGCCCAACTCGATGTATCCCAGCCCAGTCACTAACAGGTATTTCTCTAGATCATGTTTGCCACAATTGCCGTCTTCGTCATCTTTTCCAACGTCATGCTCGGATGGGGACGATCCAAGGCACAAGTGGCACCAGCGCATCCGCCAGCCTTCTCTCATGTTCCCATAATGGGCCCAGACTCGACGCCAGCACACTTTAGAACGCGGTTCGAGACTCCCAGATCACAGCGGTATGCCTTTATCGAGGACGATAGAGTCGATAGTGACATGTCACTCGGGAAAATGAGCCTGGGCTCAGGCTTCTCCTACGGCACCGTAGGACGACGCAGCCCAGGCAAGGGAGAGCGGACAGCAAGCCCCAGCAAGTATCACCGAAGTCCTGACAGGGGTGTTGATAGATTAGGGGGCTCTCTGCGCTGGTAGTAGTGAGATTGGGACGGCAAACGGCGGGCTTTGCTTTGCTTTGCAATTTGAAGGTGTACACTAAGGAAAAGGGCTTGCATATTTTTACATGTGTGGCGTTGGCGGCAAGGCTTTGGCAAGGATAGGGTCTGAGTAACTGGGATTAGGATCGGGCATCAAGTTTTATGGCAAAAGGCAGGCTGAGCAAAAAAAGTGTTATTCAGTATTTATGAAAACCGGAATTCAGAGCAATTCGCGTCTAGTATTTGGTGTGTGGTGTCATGATTTGGTGCATCTCCAGTGTAATACTACATTAATACCGTGTCTAGGTATCACAAGGCTGCGTATTAATGATTTGATGTTAAGGACTGGGCTACGATTACACATATCCAAAGCGAAGATGGAGTGAATTGGGGCTGACCATGGATTGAATGGCATTTGATCAATTACCACGAAAGTAGAGTGCCTGTTGCTAAGTTTAGCAGATAACAAGATCGGAATTGATGTGTCAATGGCTTTTGACTACATGTGCATACCAAAGTGGACTGATATTCTCAAGTTCAAGGTTCAAGTGCTGAATGCTGTACCTGTACCTGTACAAGGTGTTCACATTGGATCATTCAATGCTCCAGGTCCCTTACGGAACACCGCCGCTACCCGACTGTACGGGAGGCGCTACAGCTGCTGTACGCTTGTGCGACGCTGAGCTAGGTGTAACCACAGGTACCATTTAGTAGCGCTCAAGTCTCGAATGACCTCATGGCGCATCATTCCCCGCGAGCAGCAACAAGAAAGTCCTGATTGAGAGCACCCTTGAGGTACAAGGACGCCTCAATAATATCAGTGCCAAGGAAAAGGCTGCATTGCAAAAGACACAGCGAATGAGAGATGCAGAATTCACACGACACGTCAATGAGAGAACAACGCTTGTGTTCTCGCCTTGCATTCGTAGGACTTGCTTTTTGATTCCCTTGATTTTATTTGGCCCTGCAATAACACCCTGCCCCGGCTGAGCTGAACTCGAAGTTGATACATCACCTGTAGCATTGACGTTACACCTCCACTGGCTTCCGTACAGGTACCGGCTCCCCCACTCGGGATTGGGGGCGGCTGCAGCTGCTGCTATTCTGGAGGTGCCTGTGGGGACTCGGTATCGCTGGAAAGGCCTATCAATTGGATCGCAGGGCCCTGCTGGACGACCATCAGTTCGCCTACCGACCGTCGTATGCATGTATGGATGAGTTGAGGCCTGCAACTGCAAATTCCAATCGCAAGGCCACCAATGGCAGAGATACAAGTAACTCGCCGAGATTAAAGGCAAGGTAGCCAAGCGCTCCAACTGTTTTGCTTTTTTTTTTTGGGCGTGCAGGCAGAGTTGCAGTTGCAGCGCCTCGTTTTTCTTCCCTGCTGCTGTCGTCATGTTTCTGCTGATTTTTCCTTTTTTCCCAGCTGATGGCACGATCAGCATGGATTGCCCAAGTTGATGCATTCAGCCGCTATTCAGGGTTATCTTTGGAGTCTGTTCACTGCGAGGCTCGATCGAGCTGGCTTAAAATTCGAGTTTCGATATCAGTGACTTGATACAGTAGAGCGCCAGCGGCCAAAGTGCCGAAGGGTGTTGGCGCTATCGCCTCGCGGCTAGGTAGCACAGCACATGGAGCGCACTGGAAGCTTCGCTGCCCCCCGTGGGCTTTAGCGGCTTCCGGGCCCGCGCAGTGGTGAATCGGCCCCGAGCTTTAGTGGTCGAATAGCGGCCAGTCCACCCCTCTAGCGGCTGAATGAAATGCGCACTGACGTGCTGGAGCCACTGCAGCTTTGTCCCGCCCCGCTATTCCGGCCAAGCTCGCCTCCATCCATCGCGACGCTTCCTCTCCCTTGCATAGAACTTCATCCTCCTCACCCTCACCCGTATTTCGTGCTTTTTATACCGGCTCTGATGCCTCCTCGACACTGAGCTGGTTCCCGCAAGACCTCCTGCCCCATCCTCTGAGTTCCGTCCTGCCTCCCCCCCGAACTCGAAGGCCCTCGGATAGCTTTCCCCCCGCAGCATGTCTATCCCACCACGAGGCTGCAGCTACCGCATTTCGAGCCTTGCAACCGCCCTGGTTCCCCATCGCTGAAGCAGTTCAGTTGAGCCCTCAACACTCAGCATTGCCCTGCCGCCATGCCGAAGAAGGGCTCGACACCCCCGAAGCGCCCTCTGGCGGCTGACAAGGGGAAGGGGAAGGCCAAGGCCGTTGCGGACGACGACCATGGAAGCACCAGCGCCAGCGCCGGCAACAGGAGCGACACGACGCCGCAGTCACAGACGACTCAGGCTGGGCCGTCGACGTCCAACACGCTGCTTCAGCTGTCGAAACGTAGGCGTGGGCTGGGGGTTGTGACGCCCAATGCCTGCACGGAATGCCGCAAGAAGCGAGCAAAGGTAAGAAAGATAGTGAGAGTGTGAGAGGGCTTCCGAGCTAAAGACAGCACACACGCCATGTCAGCGTGAACTTGGTCGCGTGTGCTCCTTGCTGCTCGCCCACTCAATGCCCTTTTCCATAGAAAGGGCCGTATCGAAATGCTAACGCGGCTTTGCATCTTGTAGTGCGACGGCCAGCAGCCTTGCGCGCGCTGCAAAACCACAAAGGATGCTGACTGCGTCTACGAAGTTCCCGTTCGCCAATCCAAAGAAACCCTGCGTACGGAAATCGAGTCCCTGCGCTTGCGCCAGCGTTCTTCCGACCAAGTCTTTGGCGCCTTGATACAGCCGCATCTGTGGGAAGAGGTGCTGGCGCGCCTTCGCGGAGGCCAGTCCGTCGACAGCATCTCCGAGTGGCTTGGGAACGTCAATGTCACCGAGGCCGCCCCGAGCTCCATCTATGCGCAGCATGCTGATCCCACCATGATGGACCACAACTTGGCCATGGCAGCCTATGGTGCCTCTGGAGCTCCCATTCCGACCATGTCTCTCACAATGGATCCCGGGTCGATTCCCATGGAGATGGGGGGGCCGGCCAGCCCTTGGCACTTTTCGTCGCAAAGCCAGGGCGGCTCGACCCGGAGCGGCTCTCACCCGGACCTCATGAACTGGACCTCCGAGATGAGTGTTGCACCACAGTCGCGGGTTGGCTCATGGGCAGAGAGCATGCACACCGACCACCTCACCGACGGCATGCACCGATACCGGGGGATCGGGCAAGTTCTGGCGCCTCTGAACGAGCCTGAAATCAAGCAGCCGGCTGGGACCTGGACCAGCATCACCAACGATTTTAGATTGGTCCAGCACCTATTGGCCCTGTACTTTTGCTGGGAGTATCCCACCTTTGCTTCGCTCAGCAAAGAGCACTTTCTCCGCGATTTTCAGGATGGAAGACATCGGTACTGCTCCCCAATACTCGTCAATGCGCTGCTTGCCCTTGGCTGTCGATTCTCTACCCAGCCCATGACCAGAGCCAACCCCAACGACCCCTACTCCTCCGGCGATCACTTCTTCAAGGAGAGCCAACGACTCTTCAACGAGGAGACGGACCACCACTCGTTGACGACCATCCAGGCTCTGGGCATCATGTCGATCCGCGAGGCCAGCTGCGGCCGTGACTCGGAGAGCTGGTATTACGCCGGCCAGAGCATAAGGCTCGCTGTGGAGATGGGCCTGCATCGCATCCACGACGAGGACGACGAAGATGAGCTGGCAGTGCAGTCGGCAACCTTTTGGGGAGCCTTTGCCTTGGATCAGTGAGTTTTGAATTTGGCCATCACTTCTTCATTTTGAACAAAATCTAACCTGAATCCCCCCCTCCAGTGCATGGTCTCTGGCCACGGGCTCGCTACCGCAGTGCTCGTGCTTTCCTCACCTGCCACCCAAACCGGCCATCATCGGCGACATAGAAGCCTCGCTCTGGGTACCGTATACCGACGACGGTGAGGATCGCACGACTACCTTTGGAGTGAATACTAAGGGCCTGCATGCTGACGATGATGTATCCGAAGGCGAGCCGTTGCAGCGGTCTTGCGAACAGCCATCCAATGTACGTTCAGTTTACAAGTGTTTTTGCGAGCTCAGTGAGCTTGTGCACCAGTCTCTTTATGTTCTCCATTCTCCCGGGAGGCCGCTTACCGCGCGGGATCTCCTGAATATTTACACCCAGTACCTAAACTGGTACGACCGCATCCCCGAGGTTTTGAGGTTGGGACACAACTTTACTCCGGCTGTCTTGTTTGCTCAGTAAGCAGAACCCTCTCCCTCTTACCCTGGCCTTTCGTGGCTACTTGATGCTGATGTTTGTGACTTTTGGGAAAACAGCATGTACTATCACTTCGCCATCCTCCTCCTCTTCAGGCCCCTGATCAAGCTCCGTATCATCGGGTCCAAGGTATCGCCGCGAGACGTTTGTTCGCAAGCTGCCGATGCGATCCAGGGCTTATTAACTTCATATGCCCAGCTCTATACGCTTCGCAGGACGCCGTCTTTTGTACCATATTTCGTCCTGACGTCGGCCATTATGCATCTGGCGATAGGTGCTAGCATGGTCAAGAGCGACGGCTCTGAAACCAGCGAAGAGAAGATGAAGAAGGCAGCCAAAATAGACCCGCGTGTGTCCGAAGCCCTCAGTCGGGGCATTGCGGATTTGACGGAGATGGCGCCGTGCCACCACTTTGCCGAGCAAGCGTTGAACATCTTGCGATACCTGGCCAAGAAGTGGAACATTGAGGTCAATGTCGACGGCGACAAGGTGCCGCCGGAGGACCCCGACAACCTTGTGAGGCCGTACTCGAGCAGCCTCAACTTCTTTGCGCCAAACGTTCAGGAGAGCGACTTCATGTGCGGCTGGGGGCCCAGCGCCGAGATGGTGGAAACGCTGCAGGCGCCCAATATCAAGAAGACGGCCGAGACGGCGGAGAATCCGCTCTTCTGGCCGTTTCCGATGCAGGGGAGGCCGCTGCTGCCTATTGGCCCGGAACTGGAGCAGGCTGGTTTCATCAAGATTTGATGCGGCTGTTCTTTTTTCCTCTTTTCTATTGTAGTAATACTTCGGGGTTGCGTACATATAAACGAAGCAGTGCGCCTCACGGACGCGGACTGGGTTTGGATACCATTGGGAACTTGCTTTATCATGGTGTGGAGGGATTCTTGGTATATAGTAAAAGGAATAAACCAATTTGTTACTTGCTTCTAACATTTTTATGTATCAAGCCGTCTCTTTATATAATGTGATGTTGTCTTTTGATAAAGTGCTGGAGGATTCATCTTCAAACTGTAGTGGATGATCAACGGATCACGCTGTCTGGATTCGAATATTCAACCGTCCACATACAATGGATCCATACGGCAATTAACCTTCAAATATTATACTCGTGTATTTTATAGAAGACCATCTCTCTTATTTATAACTTAGTTTCCATATGCCACCTTGTCAAATGATGTGATGCTAGTCTTTTGATGAAGTGCTGGATGAAGGATTCGTCTTCGGAGCATGGGGGACGGGCAACAGATTACACCGTCCAAATACAATACATCCATGATTAACCTTTCAATATCCTACTCGTGTATTTTATAGAAGAAAATTCTCTCTTATATATAGTTCAGTTTCCATATACCACCTTTTTAAACGATGTGATGCTAGTTTCTTAATGCAGCACTGGAGGATTCATCCTCAGATCCGGGTGAAGATCACGCTGTCTGAATTCGAATAATCAACTGTCCAAATACAACCTATCCATACAGTGATTAACCTTCAAACGTCGGAGTCGTGTGTTTTATAGGATGCTATCTTTCTTGTCTACAATTTATTTTCCATATATCGATGCTTTGGAAACAGCGTCATGATTTCCCCCAAAATCACAAGCAAGATGCAGGGTAGATAAGCAATGCTGCATTCAGCAATCCCAGCCACAGCCACAGCCAGCTCCTCGGCCATGCGCCACAAGGGGCGTTTAATGAATGGCGTATGTTACCTCGGCTTCCTCTGAGCGTCATCTCCCGGTATCATTGGACCTCGTGCCGCACAGCTGAAATCTCAACTTGCCATCAACAAACAACAAACAACGAAACAACCACCAATCGCCAATCGCCGCCTCGACATGGTGCTCGGCGACTACGAGGGAGCACAATAGGCGGGACGCGAAGCAAACAAGCGCTGGGCGTCTGAGAAGTAGCCCGAGAGTCACAGCTAGAGCTACAGTGAACACGCGATAGAGTGATTCAGGACATCTAGAGACGAGAACGCCTGGACGAGAGACGCCTAGACGAGACACGAAGCAAACAGACGCAGAAAGCAGATGCAATGCCGGCAAACGCAACAAAGCCGGCGCCCAATCGGCCGCAGCGGCGCGTAACGGCCGGCCAGATCCTGTCGATGCCGCCGAAATGGCTCGGCATGTACGACGAATTCATCACCAAGAACGCCGGCCAGGTGTCGCAGATTGAGAGCGCGCTGAGGAGCTTGACGTATATCATTCCAGGTTTGTTTCTCTCCCTCTCCATCACCTCTGCTGAAGGTGGCAGCTCAAGCTAACTGTTGCTACTAAAAAGGCCGCTTTCGCGATGCTGAAATCGCCTCCGAGTCGATTCACTCGGGCGTCCAGCTGCTGTCGCTCTACCATGACGGCATCCTCTCGCAGGCAGTGTCCAAGCTACCGACGCCGCCAGTCCGGTCGGCTCATGCGCGCTACACGCGATACTGGACGCAGAAGAGCAAGACGTACCGCAGGATAGCCATGGTGCTGCAGATGGTCGTCTACACGGAGCTGCTGTGCGAAATGAGCGCCAAGCGGCGCGGCGGCGAAAAGTCCCGGTGGAACGTCATCGTGCTGCTCGAAGCCATCAAGGCCTTTTGCCGCCTCATCCTGCTGCGCGTGACGCGGTCGCGCCCGCTCGTCACACCGGTGCTGCCGGAGCGAGAGCCCATCCCCGAGGACGACGATGTCGACGAGGATTTGGTGACGGACAGGAGCGAGAGCGAGCTGATGGACGAGACTTCGCCCAACGGATCCACCGTCCTCGTTAACAGCAGCACGCCGCCGAAGCCTGCGTACGAGAAGGAATGGACGATGCCACGGACGGGCATGAGCTTGCCGTCGTTGCCCAACCCTGGCGATGTTGGCTCGTACCTCTTGGGGCGCGTCTTGACGGCCGACGATATTAAGCCTGCCAACAAGCTCCTAAACACTCTGCAAGGAGGCGGCCAGTTTGCCGAGATGCTGCATATTCTGACGCCCCTGATCTATGCTGTGGCGCTGGCCAGGACAAAGAACAAGAAGTCGTGGACGCCGTGGCTGGTGGGTGTGACGGTCGAATACGTCGCTCGCCAGCTCCGCCAGCGCAGCCTGCGAACCTCGGCTCTGGAGCGAGACGAGTGGAACAAGAGAGGCTGGGCCATGATCTGGTGGATGATGCGCGGTGCCTTTTACGAGAACGTGACTAAGGGGGCCGTCAACGGGGTGACGAGCAGAATGCCAGGCTTCATCGCCGGAATCCTACAGGACTACGAATATCTGTGGGAGAATTACTACTTCAGCACGAGCGGCTGATGACTGTCAAGTCAGCCATGGAGCGGTGGCGCTCGTTCATCCTCTTTCTCGCTATATAACTTATATTGGTGCTACCGAAGCACATGCGCAACTTTGTCTTATCTTTTGGCGAGATATATATGTGATACGGTTCGGTTCTGGTCTCGGAGCGAAGCGGATAGGACTGGATAGGGCTGGACCGGACTGGACTCATCTGGACTTGTGGGAAAGGCGTACAGGCTGTTGTTTCTATATATGAAAGGGGTGGAAACTTGAGACAATTCTTTTTAGCGGCCCCTTCTTGTCAGTACCAAGACACAGAGGAGGGCTGCTGTAATACACAGGCATCGTGATGGAAGCATTTACGGACGAACTCTGACGCAGCCGGCATACGCGGAGATACGAGTGGAGAGGAAGATGGAGTCAACCCGGGGATTGGCTGGGGGCCACTTTTGGCAGATGCCGCGGCATCACTGCGTTGCCTTTGTCTCTTCTCTTCTCTTCTTCTTCTAAACGAGAAACTATCAGCTGGGCAAGGGTGAGGGAGGAGAAGGATACTATATATCCTGGTTGTTTGTTACGCGCTCCAGGCCCCTTGCCCCTGTCGAACGGAGATGAGAGACAAGCTTTCGGGATACCATGGAAAGAAGAATAGCCGTGGGACAGCGAGCGCAAGAAGAACTGTTTTCGTCATAGACACGAAGCGTTATCCTGGTTGGGTGATACTATTGCATGATGCTCGTGTTGTTGTTGGTGTTCTTGAGAGGGAAAAAACGAAGGATTTCGGTCATGCTATGAGAGGTTTTCTTGCTTGTGTTTGATGCGGCGGACTGGACGGGATTAATTGTGCTTGTTTATTTTATTCTGAAATTTTGTATTCTTGTGAAAGACCTTTGTATACCTGTACGAATCGGGGAGTTGAGACTATGTTTGTAGCTCTTTTTCTTTTGTCAACTTGTATCATCTATCATCAACTACTATAGGTATCTACTATCTCCAAGCATCTCTGGCTAATACGAGTATCTATCTATCTGTGGCTTGCGGAGTACACTTTGCTGCAGTTCATTAATTCAGGGGGCGGCGGTGCTGAGTTGTTGTATCAAACAAACAACCTAACAAAACAAACAGACAAACACATGCAAGAGCAGGTTGATAACATGTGTATCAAGGAACTGCGATGATTTGACCTTGATGTGATGTGACGTGATTTAATTTCTTCTCGTCGAACTTCTTTTGCTTGCTAGGGAAGCGAAGCGAAGAAGCGCAATCTTTAATTTACGGACCCTTGCTTGACAGGCAAAAAACCTCGTGGTCTGATATCACACAATTCATGCGTCCCTTGTTCTTTTTATTTGGCATACATGATGTGATCAATCAATGAATGACTAACCTTGTTTCCCTTCTTCTCCGCAAGCATTATTAATCGGGATTCGCTGTCACTGTGGCTTTCTTCATTTCCTGCTCGGTAGACTTATCGTATTCAGAAGAAGAATTTCAGGGTTTGGCTTTTCCCCTTGTTTCCACTTTGACACGTTTTCCGCGTGGAGAAGGGATCCGGACCCGGGTCTAAGCGGGAAGTGGACCTTTGTCTTTTGATGATTTCATGCGTTAATGAAGGATCTTGAGAAGTCATTTTTTTTGGAATAAACGAAGGACGAGCGCGTGGTGTCTATAGATAGATGTGGCGTATGTTTGGTGATTGGGGTGGCAAATGGAAGAAAGTCCTGACTAGGGGCGGAGGAGATGATGAAACGTGAAAGGGCATGCCACGAGGAGTTTTTGTTCTAGCTTATCATAATTCGGAAAAGAAAAGAATAGACCGGTGTTTGTCTTCTTTCGTGGCTTTGTCTTCGTAATGATGATAAGAAATGACAGGAGCTGCAGCCTGGCAGGGGTAAGCCTCGAAAAGACTTATCCCGGGGTGGCAAGGGAACAAGAAGAGAAGAAGAAACCACCAAGGGAAACGTGCCGGTTGGCTTCGCGACCAAAGTGGAGAGAGATGGGAGGGGAGGGGGATTTCCAATCTTGAAAGCCACGTTTTTTCTCTCAATCTCTGCCCGAGTTGTTCGTTTTGTGTTTAGTTGAGGGTGGGTGGTAAGGGTGACATTGGATGACAGCCTCGCGCGGGAATGACGGGTGCTGGGAATAGTGAAGGATTGGAAGTGCTTGGGCGATGCAACGCTTTTGATGCGTGTAAGACGCTTGTTGGGTGCATGAGTGCAAATCGTTTTTAGATGAGCTTCCTTTTACGACCACGTCTTGATAACTACTGTTCAATCATATCGTATCACCGAGAACTCGGGGTTGATGGCCGAAGGATTCTCAAAACAGAGAAAGAGAAGGGAAGCCTCGGCTTCTCAACCATTGTTACTGCGAAAGAGGAAAAAAAAATTGGGAAGCCCCAATCTATCTCCGACAGCGCGGCTGCGCCAGGGGCTCTTTAGTCAGGCAGGCATGGGGGTTTGGTCTTTTTTTTTCTGGAGCTGACTCTGGAGTCTCTGGGTGTTTCTTGTTTTGTTCTGTCTGTTTCTCTGACTGATAATGAGCCGACTTGTTGAATCGGTTACGAGAATGCGATGTTGAGGCTGTGCTCGAGATGCAACCTTGGACTGTATCATGATCCCATGCTCATATGATTGCAGTACTTGCTTGGCGTCGAGCGTTGCTCCTTTTGAGTTGAAGAATTTGTCGAAGCGGAGATTTGTGCTTGAGAGATGCATCGTCACGGAGTGAGAGAGACATGTGTAAAGATGCATTGGTAGAGTCAATATCTTCTTGGCATTGGCAATTACATCATAAATCAGACCAGATTTAAAGAGAGTTTAACAGTGTGCTTCTACTGTACGGAAACTAGATGAGCCATGACATGATGGGCAAATCTCGATTCGGCGTTAGAGCCATTACGGAGCGGGATGGGGGATGGTAATACGGAGCACTCCGTATTTCAAGACAAGGGGTTGAGAGGGGGATCCCGGTTTATGACGCGCGGGTTGTATTACAGCGCCAGTACTAGCACTTTATCCTCATCCAAGTCTCACGGCCCGGCGCGTGAGAATGACGGACGGAGCCTGTTCAGCGTTTGATGTTTCAACTACTGCCAAGTTGCTCGTGATTACTGTTACCAAATACGGGCGTCACGGAGAAAAGAGGAGGTACTTGAAGATACTCGCGATGATGGCTTTTGCTTGTTTCTGGTGCTAAAATGAGTAGCTCCGAACTCAGCCGCAGCTTCAGTGTTTCAAAATGCCATCGCCATTCGATCTGCGGCAGCTTTTCCTAGAAGTGCGCGACTTAGTTCTGTGCCTGGGAGGGGAAAGTGGTCTGTGATGACGGTTTGAAGTATTTTTAAATCTTTAGCTCAAGAAGATCGTATAGTAGTAGTAAACAAAGAAAAGAAAGTGAGAAAGGCGGAACAAGGTGAGAGAGAGTTGTGGTGTCGACGCTGCATTAGTGTGAGTGAAGATCAGAAGGGAAAAAAAAAATGAGATGGCGTCGATGTGCCTGGTTTATTGCTGATTCTGGCCAAGAGATCGTCGCAAAAGGTTTCAGCCGTTTGAAACAGATCTCGTGGATTGAAGAAATTTCTTTGGCTCGGCTCGTTTCCTTTCCCTCTTGGGGGCCTTTTGAATTGAATCAATTGCAGAAGAGGCTGAGACATTTGACTCACTTTTGCCCGCTCATCCCCTGAACCCGCAAACCGTTTTCTCTCTGTAAGCAGCAGGCCCCCTGTCCCGTTTCTCTCTCACGTTCCCAGGCAAAAAGAGAAGCGCGCAAAAGAAGGGGAAAAAGAAACCAGAGAGAAAACAGCAGGTCGGCAAGACGAGAAAAGCCCGAGCGTACGGCACACGCGCGCAGGCACAGGCACAGGCGCTGATGAGATGCATATGAGCATCGACCATCTCAAGTCAATACGACCCGTCGCCTCCTTCGGCCTTGGCTAGACGCGCCTCTGCGGGTTAATTGCGAAGCTACTACTGAGTGCTACTTCAACAGGGGGGAGAGGCAAGGCCAGGCTTGTTCGCTTTTCACGCTGTTGTCTTCGTTCGGTTCCTTTTTTATGAAATTGTGTTGGCGTGGAAATGGAGCGACAGGGGCTGCATGTTGTCATTGGTTCGAGCGTGTTAGTGCCGTTTATTAATTGTCTTTTTTACTCTGTGTCGTGGCAGAGAAGCCATGGCTATCCCTGCTGCCACACAGCTTTGATTTCCCACTCACACTCACACCATCACACACACACACTCTCACACGCACTTTACGCCCAGACAACTCAAAGACACCCGCGCACCCCTGAGCTAAACAAAAAAAGAAAAGAAGACCAAGAAAAAGAGTGTGAGAAAAAGAGAAAGAAGAAAGTGTGTGGTAGGGAACGAGGGGATCGATATCACCCTACCCGAACCAGTCACGTTCCGCTATTTTCCAGCCCTTCAGCAGGTCAAGGTTTGTCGAACTCCGTAGTAATCGCCGAAGTCAAAAGCAATTAAGCACATATATTAAAATAAAAAATTACAGAGAGACATTGATTAACAGAGAACGGACATCCGACCGCTTGTAAACGCGTATTTTTGCACATCGGACCAACAAGATTTCGCAGCCGTCCATGCACACTGTCTACTCCGTATAAAGTACTACCTCACGTTGCCTTCAATTCCATTGGTGCTCTACAGCATGGCACGATTCTCACGTACAAACGAGTACCTCTAAGTATGGCTGCATGGTTCTCCATGTACCGATACGAGTACCGCGTACTTGTGAGTACATCCATCCATGGACAACGGGAGATGGGAGATGGAGAAAAAAGCAAAACGGAGATGGGAATTGCTGGCTTGCCACGCTAGAGAGCGCACGGATTGCTGCTATTGCTGGTAACACGGGGGGGCTACATCACGAAGAAGTGGGAACAGCATCGTCATGGCTCGGTTTCTTTCCTTTCTTTTTTTCTTTTCTGATTCTATTTTTTGGGGTGGCCCTTGTCGTAGTTTCTATTTGATCGACAGAGATTTGCGGGCAGTGAGATGGAGATGGGGAGCACGGAAGTCCGATGGAGGTGACATCAACCGCCCTGTGTCGAGTCGAGGTACGGGCTGGAGATGGGGATGGTTCATGTTGGGTACTTGGTTGTACGCGGCTGAGACAGAGCTGCAGTACATATTAAGGTAATGTAATCACACGTTGAGATGCATCCATGCTACCTTCACAAGGCAGCCAAATAGAAGGCAGAGTGAAATAAACAGACCACGGTAGCACCGACGCAAAGGTGCTTGTGCTCGCTCGCACGAATCAGGCACCGCAGCAACGCACCACAGTCTCTCTCTCTCTCTGTCTGTCTCTGATTCTCTGATTCTAGTCTCTTGTCACTTGTCTCGCTGTCTCGCTGTCTCTCTTCAGCGCTGTCCCGACAAGCCACCAACTGATCCATCTTACACAGATGCCGTGCCGTGGCTCTCCATGCCGATCGAGACCTGCAGCACCAAGCAGAGAAAAAAGGCTCCAAATCCAAGACATTTCTCACTGGGGATCCGCCCATCCTTCCTAGGCGGACCCGTGAGACTAAACCAAAGCTCTTAGTGCTAGCTTCAAGGTAATAAAGCCCGGTCCTACCTCACAGATTAATCAAAAAAAGCAAATGCAAATCCTCTCTTCTTACTTGTACCCCCAGAGCTGCGAGCAATTTAACCCGAGTCGAGTGCTAGTGCCTGACTTTCGCACTTTGCCCAGAATAGCAGTAAACTTGGGGGACAAGGAACAAGCAACCCACCATCAGCTAAACACAGCACGGACTTGCGTCTATTCCCCCCCCCCCCGACGCGATCCAAGCAACCCAAGTTACAAATCCATTCATCAGCCGGACGGATCCAGGGTGCAGTAGCACGTACAGAAGAGAAGCACTTGGCCCGGAACAGGTAAGAGTGAGGGCGTGGTACCTGTATTAGCTCTGGAGTAGTTGCCCTTAGCTGCTTTCTCACTCGTCATTTGATGTGATTTTATCGTTTTGTTTGTTTTGTTGATTTGTTTTTTAATTTTACCTCGTCATTTTTTGTCTTGTCCATCGAGGCTAGCCCGGGATGCATCATTTTGTTTTTTTTCAGCTTCCGCCAATAAATCGCCGGGGCTTGCATGGCTTTCCTTTCCTTGCTGTGAGGAGAAAACAAACAATTGGGCAAGCAATCAGAAATGCAAATTCCAGCTTTCTCCCCCGGCCTTCGCTTGCCTGCTCGCCTCTGCCCACCTCCTCCCTAGCCTCTTCTTGTCTTGTCCTTGGCTCGTTCTCGTCTGCATCTGCATCTGCATCTGCGGCTGCGTCTCCGGCTGCGTCTTCGCCGTCTTTTGTCTGGCTTTTACTTTGCATCGTCCTGTCGTCTTGTCTGCTCTGGACCTCACCGTCTCCTCTTTTCTCCTTGCTATTACTGCTGCAGCTGCCCATCTATTGGCTGTGCTGCAATCCTAGGGCCTGTATAATATACACACATATCGTGATCGTAATGCGGCCAAGCCTGCGTCTCCTCCCCCCATTTACTCTTACATGGGCTTGTACCCAGTACTGCCGCCGCATCTCTCTCCGCGATCGAGCCCTCGCACATGCTTCCCAACTTGAAAGGTTGCTTTTGCTTCAGTAGCTGCAAATGATATTGATGACGGTCCAGCCCCCAAGCGCAAAGCCCAATCAACCACTGACTGCACTTGTACATACATGGTCTACATACATACATACAGGCTCACAGCTTGCAGCAAGAGGGTGGACAATCCACCGCTAATCCGTTCGGGGGTGTTTTGGTTTTTGATTTTTGATTGCACGCATTCTCCACGCCAAAAGAGACATGGATTGGCCCCGAGCAAGGCAAACTCCATGCCCTCTGAGCTGGACTCGACTTGATCCATGTACTGTACTCTGTACGGTTGCTTTTGGACTGACTTGATCTTTTCAGTCTTATGCCTGAACCGACCCCCCCCCCAGTCTGGTCTGGCTCTGGTCTGCGCATCTTTTTCCTCTTCTCCAGCTCTCGGCCTCCTTGTTTCCCGCGCCCTTTCCTTATCTCTCCATCTCCGCCGTTCCGTCTCCATCTCGCCATCTCTCTCTTTCTCTCTCATATCCCGATACACGCAAAACTCGGGGCCTTTTTTCCCTTACCCACCCAGCACCGTATCATATCGTATCGTGCTGCTTCTAGCGGTGCAAACTGGCGCTACTTGGCTCCGTACTGGCCATCACCTTGTTTCAGCCCGTTTATTACCTACTATATTCTATATTACGAGTACATTCCATTATTACCTATCATGGTTATTACTGCCTCTTCTGCCTAACAAGCACATGTACTAGGTAGGCAGGCATTGGTTTTATGATTTTATTAACATGATGATTTTGTGTCTTACCTCGTCTCCCTGCCCAAAGGCCTGACCCCCCCGGAAGCCGGCGCACTTTTCGAAAACCCCCCGACACAGAAGAGAGCCCAGAAGCTTAGAAAGGTACCTGCTGGGTAGCACGAGTATACCTCGACCAGCGGTACCGTTTGTGCGACGCAGCACAAGATATCTACAAGACGCGCGAGTACCTCAGCTGTACCATTCTGTACCTTACCCATCCAGGTACGGACGGTATTATTGCTACAGGTCTTATTACAATTACAATTACTATTTGCAAGCAATAAATCGCCAACAGCGCAAAAACAACACAGCTCAGTACAGCACAGAACAAAACAGCCCCCGCTAGCCTCGATTCTGCTGCCGCCACTCTATTTGCTACAGCAAGCCCCTCGTCGCCTCTCTGTGCCTCTCGACTTGCTTTTATTTGATTCCTGGCTCGCCTAATCCTGCTACAATTTCACGGGCTGTCCCGGGCGCTGCGATTGCCCACTGAAGGCCAGCTGCAGCGCTAAACCAGGTACTAGAAGCTACTTGGGCCCTGCTAAAGCCCGCTAGCACGCTCGCGCAGCCGGAGCCTTGGCCAGCCGTTAGCACGTGTACCTGCGACAAAGTACCGGCCCCGTACTGGGCTACTCCGCAGCGGTCCCCAGGCCACGGCCATACCTTGCGCTACCTTGCAAAGTACCGCGCAGCAGTACCTGGCAGTACTTTGCGCGGCGTACTCTCGTACAGGCGCCGTTCCTTCCTTTCTTCTCTTTCCCTCCCGCAGCCACAACCGCCCGGCCTCACCTTCCCATTGCTCGCGCTCTCACACGCACATTCTTCTTCCTAACTCCTCCTTATCCTTATCCTCTCCCTGCGTTTCTTCCTCCCTGTTCTCTCTTGTCTCTTGTCTCTTCTCGCGCACAACTCCTCGCTCTTTTTACACTTCACTTCACTCGTTTTCTTGTGTGTTTCTATTGATTTTTTTGCTTTGATTTTTCTTCTTGCTTTTGCTTTTGCTTCCTCGTTCGCTTCGCCCAATTCATTCCAATTCCTAGTTGCGCCTTCGAACCAAAACAAAACAATCCGCCATCCCGCCTGTTCGAAGCCAGAAAATCAACGCAACGCAACGCAACGCATCAGCCGCCACTCGCTTACTATTTGACTGCGACAACAAGAGACAGAAGAAGAAAAAGAACAAGACAAAAAGGGAACAAGAGGAGGATCAACACCATTTCCCCAGCTCACCAGGGCCGTCAGATGTGAGGCGCTCTCTCAATGGACCCAACTCTGCAGTCTCACCAGCTCCACCAGCTGGGCCAGCCTCAGTCTCAAATGGTGTCTCAGTTCCAGCAGCCACATCTGCAGCAGCAGCTCCAGCAGCAGTTGCAACAACAGCAGCAACAACAGCAGCAGCTCGACTCGGCCACTCCTCAGGATGTCCTCGTTGAGGCGCGCAAGAACCTGCAGGTCCTGATCGACTCGGGCCTGTCCAAGGACTTGCTTCACCAATGGGTTGACGACGATACCTTTTCTCTGCAGCTTTCGTTCCCGGGCCAGGCACCGCCATCCGCATCTACATCTACTCCTCCGGCTTCTACCGCCACTCCCATCCCCTCGCCACTGCTCTCTCATCCCGTCTCTGTCTCGCCCTCGCATCATCTGCAGTCTCCTCAGGCTTCAGCTCTCGCTCCTCCTCAGAATCAGGCTCCTACGCCCGTCTCCGCCGCCGTCCACTCCTCTCCGGTCGCGTCTCTGTCGGCTTCATCCGCCGCCACTTCTCCCATTCCCGTCTCCAGCTCTGGCACTCTTGCCAGCTCGACATCTCCCGTGAACGGCGCACCTCCTTCTATCGCAATAATCAAAACAGAGCCCTCCTCCTTCGCCGACGATGTGTCGAGGGCCTGGGCCGCAGCAGCCGTGCTGCCGCAAGCCCCCAATTCCATGCCTGCTCCCCAGGGCCAGGTATCGCGGACGGCTGCAGCGGGCGGCATCGTCAAGTCTGACGCCTCGACCTTCATCTCGCCATCGATGCCGTATCTCCACCACCGTCCTCGCATCTCCGTCTCCTCAACCAGCTCCGGATCCTCTGGCCATGCTTCTGTGTGGTCTGTCAATTCGGCACGGTCATCCATGTCTTGGGCGTCGGCTTCGTCTTCGCGCACTCAAGCATCGCTTCCCATGACTCCCGCTTCTTCTTCCTCGGCCAACAAGACCAACATCTACTGGTGTACCTCATGCGAGACCAGCTTTAAGCGAAAGTATGACTGGAAGCGTCACGAGGATGAGTTCCACGAGCGTTGGAGAAAGTATCCCTGTCCCGAGCCAGGCTGCAACCGCAGTTTCTGGGGCTCCAACTCGTTCAATCAGCACCACAAGCAGTGCCACGGCTGCAAGACGTGTCCCCACGCAGAAAAGGTGGTCAAGTTCCTCCGCAAGCGCAAGTATTGGGCCTGTGGTTTCTGCTCTGCTCTTCACCCTGCGCGCGAGCGACACGTTGAACATGTGGCCCGGC
Organism: Trichoderma sp. IMV 00454; assembly: GCA_001931985.1. Classification (NCBI taxonomy): domain Eukaryota; kingdom Fungi; phylum Ascomycota; class Sordariomycetes; order Hypocreales; family Hypocreaceae; genus Trichoderma; species Trichoderma sp. IMV 00454. Next base: position 815,787 of record MSJK01000129.1, read on the forward strand.
ATTTCGAGTCTGGCCTGGGCAAGGCCGAATGGATGCACTCGAGAGTCATCTACGGTCTCCTGCATCAGCCACTCATCCACGGGGCCTGGGATGCTCTTGTGACGGCCAAGCAAGCTGAATTTGGCGGACGCCGTCCTCAGTTCAGTTGGCACCCGAGCAAGACGGGACGTGCTCAGGGCTTCCTGGAGAAGGAGAATCCCGGCCAGCTCCAAGACCTGCTCGAGTTCTTCTCCGGCGATGAGGGTGAAGCCCAATGGATCGTCAGCGTTGCCTTTGACCTGTCCGACATGGCCTTTGCAAGCGCTCAACCACCAGCTGCGGCTCCTTCACCACAGCCGCAGTTTGCGCCCAACATGATGGCTCCTCCTTCCGGCTTCCCACAGCAGCAGCAGCAACAACAACAACAGCAGCAGGATAGCCGCATGTCCTTTACGGCATTGCCGTCCCAAGCACCGCAGCAGATCCCCACTTCGAATCCCTTTGGTACCTCTTCTTACCGAACCTCGGCGGCTTTTGTCCCGTCCCAGGCGTTTTCCTCCTCAGTGCAGCAGCACTCACCCGATCTATCAACACCTTCTCCCATGACCTCTCAACTCGACAAGCGGGAGCTGCCCCCTATTCCCCAAGGCCATTCCTTGGCAGACGGCATGATGGACTTTGAGTATTCTCCCGCCGCCCCAGTCATCTTTGAGGACTGGGAGAGCATTGCGAGCTCAACCTTTCTCGACACATCGGCGCATCACCAGCAACAGCAGCAACCCAACCAGGGTGCTGACTGGTTTTACGGCAATTCGAATATGAATTGATCAAAGCGAAACCAAGCGAAAAAGAAGAAAAACAAAAAATAATCAACTCGAGAAACCCCGACACTCTTTTATTACTATTACAGCCTTATTGGCATCGAGTCTTTATGTTGATGTTGCATCAAGCTATTTTCCTTAATCTCACCTGTGCGGCATCTCTTTTTTTATCCCATGTATTATCAGCAAACCAGCGCTACACAACGAACGTTTTTCCTACCATGTCTTTTTTGTCTCTGTCATATCACATCTATTTAACGGGCATGGAGCATCTCAGGGCAGCAACAAACACTACTGCTTTACATATCTCGTTGCTGCCCTGATTAATAATGATAATCCCCCTATTTTTTTCTTCTTACGAAAAAAAGCATGGGCACCTATCTATCCGCCCTCCCTGATTTGAGCCAATCTATCTCACTCTATACCAATCTATCTTTTCCTTAATTTTCCTTATTGTTTTGTCCTATATATACATCTTATCGTGGAATCCACTCGAGGAAGGAGTTGGGAGGTAATCTATCGAGCCGGGTTAATGGTCTTGTCATTGTCGTTATTTTGAAGCAAGCTTTGCATGGCTAGTTTCGTGTTCTATTTGTCTTTGGAATGCTCGAAATCATATGCGCCGCGGATGAAAAAAGGGAGGACTTGGATTTGCTGTTTTTTTTTTGTGTTTTGTTCCTAGCAGTTTAATCGGCCATGTACACAGGTATGAGGGTAGGGGATGGAAATCTGCAACAGGACTGGGTATGTAGTTAGTGCAGCGGAATAGACGGTTAAAATGATGATTATATTGGTTGAGACTTTTTTTCTTTGTGCCTTTTCTAAATTCAGTCATTTTGATTGTTGTAACGGCTGTTGTGTTGGTTCAATTTTTGCATTTGGTAGAGTGAAGGTGCATGATTTTGTGTTTTTCGTATATCTCCACCCCGCCCTATGATTCTTTGATCCTTTCACAAACTTCTCTTTACAATCCTTTTAGCCATGGAACCTTTTTTGTGCCTTTTTTTTCTTTCTTAATAACCTAAAAATATCCAAAAAAAAAAAAAAAAAAGGCTTCGAAATTTGAACGCCCGTGTCGCTCGAAAGTATAAGGCGTTTTCATGGTGGCTAATAATAGCTTTTTAGGTTCAAGTTTTGTCCGCATCGTTCCAAGATCGATCCAAGAGTATCCCTTCGTTTCCAAAAGTATGTGTTCGTTTCCTGAGAAACATAGTTGGAAAGCAATGATTCACCCCAACTCGCCTTGTTCCAACATCTGCCGTGCTAAATATATCCAACATCAAAGCAAGAAGGACGGTTTGATTCAGCTTTCCATTGGTATCGACTGATATGTTCAATATTTGTCGAGTGTGCAAATAGGCATTTCGGGGATTACATCGAATTCGTTCAGAGCCGTGGCTTTGTTTTTCTCTCAGTGAATGGAAGCTTTCGACAACATTCATCAAGAAATGGGAAGCGTTGACGACGTTCAAATCACGGATGGACGTTCGACAAAGATTTACGTCGCAGCAATACAGTTACTGCTGTCTGTTTGGCAATCTCGAATAGCATATAAACTGTCACTTCTTCCGGGAAAAAGTTGGAGTTTCAAATCACCATCACTCTTCAGAACAATCTTCAGCAATACTACCTACTCAACTACACTCAGCTGATACACGCCAAACACCAGACCACAGTTCTCAACCTCCACAGCCAACTGATACACTGATACCAAACAGGACAGTTCTCATCCTCCACAGTCAACCGATCCACTGACACCAAACCAAACAGTTCCCAAGCTCCACAGCATTCGCAATTCAAAATGGGCAACGGACCTTCCAAGGAGAGCTCCAAGAACCATTCTTCTTCCAAGCATGGCTCTTCGTCCAAGCACGGATCTTCGTCTAAGCACGGCTCTTCGTCCAAGCATGGCTCTTCGTCCAAGCACGGATCTTCGTCCAAGCATGGCTCTTCGTCCAAACATGGCTCTTCGTCCGAGCACAAGCACAAGTCCAAATGCTGCAAGGGCAGCGTATGCAAGAATTCGGAGCAGGATCCCGCCACTCTACGGGCCGTGTTTGCTCTAAGACACGACTTTTTTAAAAGGCTTCCCAGCCCAGATTTCACCCTCGAGAGCCATCCTGCGTGGCGAACACTGACCAAAGATGAACGGGGCAAGGCCGAGCAGCTGAAGGCCAACTTCCGGGATACCACCGATGAACAGTTGCAGGCCTTTGTCGACGACTGGCAGCGCGATTTCCTCGAAGATATGGACTATGGGTACAATGTCGAAGAAGACACGCTTTACCCTCAAGAAGCACGATCCCCTGAGAATATTCTTTATATTTTCCAGAATGAGCGCAACAAACTTCAGGAACCTGAGCGTGGACGTACTAGGGAGCGGTCACCCGATATCGATCATGAAACGCTCAAGAACCTGCATTCTCGGCCCAACAGTCCTGATATTCCGGGCATGGTCCCAGAGGATTATGCTGAGCTTCGAGAAGAGCTTAGAAATGCCGCAGATCCGGATGCTACTCCAAAGGCTTCTGCTTCTAGACCGTCTGGTGATGTGCATTCCTCTTCGAAGCACCATTCGTCAAAGGAGCACTCTTCGTCAAAGCACTCTTCGTCAAAGCACTCTTCGTCAAAGCACTCCTCCTCGAAGCACTCCTCCTCGAAGCACTCTTCGTCAAAGGAGCACTCCTCCTCGAAGCATTCCTCGTCCAGGCATTCTTCTTCAAAGCATGCCTCTTCGTCTTCGAGGCCTTCTGGATCCAAGTCATCCTCTTCGAAGGAGAAGAGCAGCTCTCACGGTCACAAGAGCTCTCACGGTCACAGCAGTTCTTCTCACGGCCACAAAAGCTCTTCTCACGGCCACAAGAGCTCGTCTTCTCGCCACTAACGTTGAGTAGGACTAAGAAGCCCTGGCGGCTGCTTTACTGATTGGTATTGATCGCTTTTGATTGTTGTCTTTCCTTTCGTTCTTTGACCTTTACTGACCCCCACCTCTCTATCTTTACCCATCCCCTTGTTTGCTTGTTTGTTTGGGCTGGCCCTTCGTTTAGGAGTTATCGTAACGGAGTCGGAGTAATTGATCGGACGCACAGTGGCATCTGAAATGTCTAAAAAGGAGTCGGAGTGATTGATTGGACAATGGCATCTGGAATGCCTGAAAAGGAGATAGCTTTTGGACATTCTTTTGGAGAATAGTGCAATTGATTTGCCTATAGAGATAAGGTACCTGCTAAATCCATGTTTTGGTACTTTCGTGAAAATGATTGACTTGTTTGCTGAGTAATTGCCTGCCTCAAGTGTTGTTTGATTGTCGAGGAAGGCACCGCCGCATGTGACATAACTGTTGACTTCCACTCATATCCCCTTCCTCCTTTTACGCGAGCGCACATTTCCCTCCCTCTTCCATTTCAATTTCCATTTCTCACTGATGCCAACCTCAACTGCTGTAAATCTCTCTCTAATTGCTGTCATACTAATCTCAATCAATATTCCATCCCTCCCCTGGTTCACCAACGGAGACCTTGGTTACGACTTTTACTTCCTCTAAATGACCGAGTTTGGAGAGCTTTCCGGCCCTGAGTGGCAGTTGACCACCTCTCTGGGCCAGTTTGGACGCCTCACTGAGCCATTCAATCTGCAGTAGCGACGAGCGGTGTGTACAAAGGTGGTAAGGCATCTTTGTTTTACTCTGGCTCGCCTGTCTCTTCTCTTTCTCCCCTGCCTCCTCTTCTCTTTTTTACATATCATTTTCGCCAGTTCCTTTTTCAGGCCCGTTTGTCTCTCTCGGCATACCTTGGAAATGGAAGGGGTCGGCTGCCAGGATTGGGCTCGTGGCCGTATTCCGATTTTGCAAAAAAATTCATGTATGCCTTTCTCACCATATCCTAGATGAGTACGAAGCAGCCAATCGAGACTCGATCAAGGTCAGAAAGCCGACTGAAGGGGCCCAGTGGGAGCAAGACGCAAAAGATGTCGTCAAGGTTGACGCCGCTCCCAGTGAAGGGCATGGGGTTCTGCAGAGGGAAAGGCCCGGCCAGCCAGGCCCAAGGTTGACAAGAAGGCAACGGGTATTTTGATACAGATGCTAAATGGCTTGGTCATTTCTGGAGAGCATGCCAGGAGGAGCCACGTTCCCGAAGCCTTTTTCCCCCGCGACGAAATGATGCTGGCCTAGACGCGGCGAAGGATACCGGAGAGCGTGCCAAATCGCTAAGATCACCACCACGTTCTAGCGATGATATTGAACAGGCAGCTTGGCGGTGGATAGAAGGCGGATTTCATGAACAAAGTAGTTTTTAGAACCCCCAGGGAATTTGAAGAAGTGAAAGAGAGAGAGAGATGAGGAGAAGGAGGTGGAGGGAAGGGGGGGG